>JACTOM010000912.1:5197709-5209752 GCA_015832385.1 Elymnias hypermnestra | reverse complement strand
AACTGCCTCATTGGTCTAGTGGTTAGCATGTTCGAGTACAGACATGAGGTCCTGGGTTCGAGGCCCGGGTCGGGCCAATTCGAAAATCAATATTGAGTTTTCTATTAAGATTTTCTCAATATTTGCCCGAAGTTGGGAAGTTGGCGGTGTGATCCACCCCCGTGTCTCGGAGAGCACGTTAAGCCGTCGGTCCTGCGCCTGATCTCTCTCCGGTCGTGTCGGATTCCCGTCACATCGGACTATGAGAGTGAAGGAATAGAGAGTGCACTTGTGTACTATAAGCCTGCCAATCCGCAGTGGATGGTAGGTCTATGCTCTAAAAACCCTCGCTCCTTGGAGTGACGAGGCCTGTGCCCAGCAGTGGGACGTTAATGGGCTGCTACTTACTTTTAGTTTTTTTTTATATATCATAATATATAAATAAATATTGAAGTATTGTTTATGTAGGCTATTATATTTTAAATTATTTTAATCAAAGTTTGCCTGTGAGCGATCATCATAAGTAGTTAGTTATTTACCGCTTTTTAAACTGTGTGCAATATATTTATAAATCTAGCAGGGCTATCAAGAAACTTTAAATAAGCTTTAAAAATGCTTTTTAATGCACTTTCTAAACAGTCTCACAGTATGGATACTAAAAACATGATAGAGTGAAAGTACATTCAGTGTAAGTAGCACAAACTGGCTCCCAGTATATTACACAAGCAGAAGGTATATAAATAACAAAAAAATATATAGATACACAGGAGATTGATGACTACTCTCAGACCTACTAAATATATACAAAAAACTTGATAAAAACAGTCTATCTGTTCTAGAGGAGTTCAATAAGTACTGTAACTCTAGATTAACATTCATTATATTTATTTTGTTAAATATATAGTAATATTATTATTAATAGACATCACCAAAATATATGGAGTCAAGTATAAAATCCAAATTTTGTAAGACAGTGTTTTAAAGAGAAATTACTTATTACTATCATACATTTTGTACAAATGATATATTTTTTAAGCATCATGTAGATATATATGGTGATGTAATTTTCAAAATTACAACATCTCTCTCAATCTTTATTCAAGTAGGCTTTTGAATCATCAGTACTCTATCTGTTAGTAAATTAGCACAGGTTTGGTAAGTAGGTTCCGCTGAGAAGAAACCAACAAGAAACTCAGTGGTTACTCGTTTAAATATAGCTTTTTAGAATCTTAAAAATCTCCTCCCTCCAGATGTCCCACTTCCTATAAATATTTGTTAAGTTTTGTATACAGTAATAACTGTAAATATCTATGTAAATATATAAAATGTAATATTATTATTAGCATTTTCTTTTTTTAATTGGAGGTGGTTTAACAATACAATGCAACTATTATAGATGATATTATAGATATTAAACTTGTGGTGATCTTATTAACTAATTAATTTCCTTCGTCTCCAACAAACTTGACACTGGTGAGATAATATGTACTCAATTGGCACATGTAAAAGCAATTCCTAAAAGAGTGTTTCTTCTTTTATTGCGATGACATGAATACTAACCATGAACTCCGATCCTGGTCCAAAAACCAACTTATACATCCAGTTTGCCATACAAAATTTTACAAAAATTCATTCACTGTCCAAGTTATAAATTTATGGAATTCTTTACCAGATAACATACGTCACTCACAGTCATTAGCCATCTTTAAGACACGCCTCAAAGAATTCTATTTAACTGAAAACTGCTGTGAATAGCATGTTTATATCCTTTCCTTTTTTTATATTGTATATTTTTTATTTCATATCTATTGTGTATATATTTAAAATATATATCTATAGATATATTGATATTTATGTATATGTAATATTGTATGTATATGTAATAATGTTTATATTATATGTAATATCTTATATAGTCAAAAACAAAAATTTATTTTTATATATTATATTTAAGTTTTTGGCGCTATACTGTCCTATTATATATTTTAGTTTGCTTCTTTATGTATGTCTGGAAGAGATTAAGACCATCTTTGCGTGCTATATTATAGTAATAAGTATCTTAGTTTATATGTCTTTTTATTTTTATCTTGTGTGCAATAAAGTGTTTTCTCTCTCTCAATAATAAAGAAGAGAGTGTTAAGTGTCTAAGAAACAAGTTGACCATTTGTATATAGATGCAGTCAATAATAGTAATAGAAGATTAAGATATTTATTAGCCATAACAGGCTCCCTGCCTAATGAATTACATATCCTTGATTTGGATCCAGATAATATTTATTCAAATCGGCAAAAATGACACTGAAACTACAAAATGTAATTATGATATTGGTTCAGTGAAACATTTTGTTCAATTATAAAACAGTTCCTCTTTAAAATTAGCTCTTTTGGAATTGTATCACATTATACAATAGCAGCAATATTTTGAGTTAGTTCATAAACAACCTTATCTTATTTGTTACTAATGGAAACAAATTTAAATTTTAACATGTGAAGAAACTAGAGTTAAGTGTAATAAAAAACATAATACTGTTTATATTTATTGGTTCCATATATGTGAAAGTGATAACTTTTTAATAGATGCATTAAATATATAAGGAATTGATTTATTTTTTAAACTTTTTGTTGTAGCAAAAAATAGTATTTCTACAATCTAATGTAATACTTCAATAATAATGTCATTTAATATTGGTATAAAAAAAGTACTGACATATTCAATAACAAATCCTCTTGAAAATTCAAGATTTAATAAAATTTTAGTGACATTTTAATAAAATTGACTATTTTCTATAAAGGAGAAAATAATAAAATGTCGTATTTAATACCTCTAAATTGAATTTTTGTTTTAATTATGAATTAGCTGGTATTTTCTAAAATAAAAGTTGCCTAATTTAACTCTTGTTACGTCAGCTATTTGCGAGTTTAAGTTCAATCAAAATTGGTTTACCCTTTCATTACTTGGAACAAACGAAAATTTAAAAAAAAATGTATTATGTATAGGTAGCGTATAACTTTAATAGCTTTTAATGAGAAAAACTATCAATTTGAAATTAGAAACAAACAATTTGCATCGATATTCAAACAAAGGTATACATATTAATTAATTTCCACGCCAAGGAATATAACAAAAGAAATTATTTATAGTAAATAAATTACATTTTCACTTACCAGTTCATTTAGAATCGTCCAATTTGTTGTTTCTATTCAGAAACCTATTAGTTCGTGTGTTTATATGCCACACAGAAACGCAGTCAAATTTCGTAATATAAATTCATATTTTAACTCAGTTCTAAGCACATAAATATTTATTGTCTTTAAAATTGTTACTGCCTGTGTCACTTATCTTATTGTTATTCATTATAAACCGTAAACATAAGCTTTCGAAAAGAAATAAGGCCAGACACACGGCCGATTCGAGCACTTCACAATTTATTTTGTTTTTCCACAGACTACGTTGTAAGTACTAGGTATTGATACCACAGATAATATGCGAAATAGTAGGTATTAACAGACTAGATATCGACATGATACTTTCAATGTTAATCTCATATCGAATATTTTTATTCGATGCAAATCATATATTGTTTCATCAATCACATTATATTTTTTATTGTATTATTTAGAATATACAATATATAACGGATCCCAAGCTAATAGTGATATGTGGTGTGTAAATTATAAAGAGACAGCAATATAAATTGTCTGATATTGAAAACTAGAAAGTTAAACAGAGACAGCTCTATTGAGTTCAGCTCTTTAAAAATATGACAATGGTAATGACAATACCGCCATTATTTTTAGTACTCCCATACGCTAACAATCCGGCTAACAAAATATTGGCATCTTGACTAATCAGAAGTTTATTTTAAGAGTCTTGCTGGCACAATGGTGCGAGTAATCACAGTGCTAGTTGGGGCGCTGCCTTTAATTTCCAGAAGGTCAAATTTAGAAAATTATATTTCCTTATATTTTGAGTGGCGGTAGGCTTCGACCGTGACTAGTAACTAATGCCGTTGAGCAATTAAAATCATGTACAAGGCTTTGTAGAAACCATAAAAAATAACTTATCGTAATTTTAAATTACTTCAAACGACGAAGTTAGTGTGCTTTACTATCATATGACTTTATCATCATTTAACATCTGTTAGGACCACAGTTAAGCGTCACTCTCTCAACAATGAAAAAGAGGCGTTGTTAAGATTTAGACGTCTGTCTCACAAAACCGTTTATCACTGACGGTACATTAATTAATAAAACGCAATCACTGAGACACTGAGAAGTAAATGATACGAAGCTAAAGTCTACTAGTATGTGGAGAATCGGTATAAGGCCCTTTCCGATAGACAATAATCGCATTAATCGGAGATATAAGTCATGGACAGTAGGCCGCATAAATCCTCAAACCGTTAGTGTATGGCGCTCTTTAAAATGCTACCTAGATATGTCAAGCTTCACAAAACGTTTTCAAATGATTTGATTTAAATTCAAATGTTAGTGCTTTATAATAAGGTATATTTTCAAATAATTAGGATATTAGTGACTGTTATTTAAAAAGGCATTTAAATTAATATTAAATTAAGTTTGAATTCAATGTAAATTATATAGACATTTATAAAACTAATAATCTTGCCTTGTCTAGTGCTGCCACCCTTGAAATTTTATAGCTACGTTCCAATTTATGTTAAACTTTATTTTTATAAAAATTATAAATTGTAATTTAATAAATAATATTTATTTATAATAATTTAAATACATTTGGAATTAACAGTTTTATTTTATGATAAATATTAATTTATTTTCCTGAAGATACTGTCATAAACCAATTAGTGTAACATTCCTTTATGGTTCATGTAATTATAATATTACCAGCCTTGATTCGTGTGAATATTAATCTCGACTAGTATTTAAAATTCTATAATCTTAATTTTTTTGTAAGCCCTTGTGATTAATATTTATTTTATGTCTCACTAAATGAATTTAACTTACTAGCTTCTACTCGCGGATTCTTCTAAATGTTTGCAAGCATTCATCCTGCTGCTTTTGTTAGTATATTAGTAGGTATTTAAACAGTGAATACTAATTCTACGCAGAGAAAATAGCGAGCGCCAGAAAGAAGATAATTTGTTTACGGATATTTTTTATAGATTGACACGCACTTCTATAAAAAAGATGTTTTTTTTCCATTTAATAATTTATCAGTAAAGTAGCAAATAATGGATATGTCAGTTATCCCAAGCTTAATAAGGACTAAACATGGGATAATTAATTAACATATCCGTTATTTGCTACTTTTCTGTTAAAATAACAAGTAATGAAAATAGCATCAATTCCGAAAGAGGGTTATTACGTTACTGTTAATATTTTAACAATTTAGTGAGCTAATAAGTCAAATATATTTTACACAAACTATAATAATGAATACACGTAATATACAATACTCACCTTTTTAGGTTTTATCATAAATTTGAAAGTACATGTATAATGAAACCGATGAATTTGAAAGTCTTTGTTATATTAATACAAATCTAAAATTTTAGCTTTCCGAGACTTCGAAGGAGGGAAAAAGGAAGATATCTTTGGAATTAAAATGTCATTCAAATATTAAAACTTGAAAATTAATATCAATAATTTATTGAAATCTCAAAATGACCCAATTAAAACTATCTAACCTTCAAATGAATTAGCATAAAAAACGCTGCATATCTTCGTGACACTAATCACACGATTCATCCCTCAATTTTACCCTCTTGCACCTAAAGACATTTCATTTCAAAAATAAATTTTTAGTAACAAATAACTTGATAATATATCAGTTATTTAACCTAAAATAACTTCACGAGTTAGTTATTGAAAAAAAATCAATAACTCCCATGCTTATTAAGGACATTACAATATTGTCCACATTAAAATATAGAAGTAACGCATTTATAGTGATTGTACATATGCGAGCTTTGCATATCCAGAGCTTTTCAACTTAGATTGGTTTCAATACCCACAAATTAAATAGTACAAGTCTAAAGATAAGTTTCCTCTTCAAAAATTGTTGCTTTGTTATCAAAGACTGCGTTCGCATCACGATTTAGACAGAATGCATTGATGACTAGGCGATTGGAGTACACGGTTGTATGCTATCGGAACAAAACCAGTCGCCTACCTGTGCGGCCGAAATTCCAGGTAGTTGCCAACACTTCGGGACGCTGTGCTTGTTAGCACTATTGCTTAATTCAATTTATTGTAGACTTTTAAAAAAGATTTCTCATTAGTATACATAAATTTAGGTAGCACTATGTATTGGCATCTGTAATTAAAAAAAATAAAAAATCACTCCAATTTGATGCCCATTTCAAAAAATATTGATCCTAGCAAAAAAATGATAAGGACAAAAATTGTAGGAAATTTAATTCTGAACAACATTAGTTATTAGTATTTTTCTCGTAAAGGTGAGAATAGGAGAGTTATTTAATAAACAAGAAATAAAAATGTTAACAAAAAATAACATGCTCTAAAAAGTATTCACCGACTCCAAATATAAGAATACGAAGAACACTATAAAAGAATACGCAATTATTACCTAATTTTTAGAGCATATGAATGTATTTGTAAGTTTGTTTTGAAGGCGGTTCTTTTTTTGTTAAAATTCTTATTCATTGCTATTTGACTACAGACACTTATATTTTCTGTCATAAACCGCACCCTTACTGTAAGCCGTTGAGGAGATCCATTGATCTTCNAAAAATAACATGCTCTAAAAAGTATTCACCGACTCCAAATATAAGAATACGAAGAACACTATAAAAGAATACGCAATTATTACTTAATTTTTAGAGCATATGAATGTATTGGTAAATTTTATTTGATTACAGACACTTATATTTTCTGCCTTAAACCGCACGGTAGGCAACTCAAATATTTGGATAGCCTTTAGAAGATTCTGTCGAGTATCGCTCATTTGCTCCTAAGAATTGAAGAGTTCCGTCACTTTGTCATGGATTCCATCATCAGAACCTAACCAAACTATCACAAAACAACCCTTGAAGTATATCCTTTCCAATAAAAAAGAATCATCCAAAATCGTGCTTAATGCAAATTTAACACATCCGGTTTTCTCATGGATGCCATCATCAGAACTAGATTACAAAAAATGGAACCCAATGACGAGCAACACCTTTCATTTAAAAAAAATCATCAAGATCGGTCCACCCAGTCGAAAGATATGAGGTAACAAATATAAAAAAAATACAGACGAATTGATAACATCCTCCTTTTTTTGAAGTCGGTTAAAAATCACACTTAAATCCAAGATGGCGGACGACGTAACAACGCTAAATTACAGCATAGTCTCTAAAATACCTTTATTGTGTACACTTTATTGAGCAGTATATATTTTAAAGCACTTCACAACTTGAAGAGAGGGTTTTGATGTGAAACATCTATTGCGGTGCGTGAGATAGACGCATTTCGTGGCGAAGCGTCTCCACGTCGTCTCATTACGTACTGTAATTTTTTTTTATTGCTGACAGATTATCGCTTGACTGTGATCTCACCTGATGGTAAGTGATGATACAGTCTAAGATGGAAGCGCGCTAATCTGTTAAGAGGCGATACGTTACGTTTTTGCTGGTAGGGTGGTAACTAGCCACGGCCAAAGTCTCCCACCAGTCCAGACTTAGACAAGTTAGAAAATACGATTTCCTAAAATCGTCCTACCGGGGATCGAACCCGGGACCTCCGCTAGCTAAGCGAATACTCGCACCAGAGTTTTGTTTACAGTAAATATAACCAGCGTTTCGATTAAAAAAAAATCGATGGTTGACATCAGCCGGGAATTCCTCGAATTCACGCGCAGCAGATGAAATGAAATGAAATTTATCTTATCTTATCTTATATGTATCTTAAAATGTAGGAAACGATGACACTGCAAAAGTTAGAAACTGCGTTGCAGACGTCAGATTTATTAATGCTTAACACTATGAAGTTTATATGCGTGTGCATGCATGTGTAATCGCGAGTAAGCATGTATGTGTGAGTGAATCTGGATCTCTCTCTCTCTCTCTCTCTCTCTCTCTCTGTGTGTGTGTGTGTGTGTGTGTGTGTGTGCGTAAAATCAGATTGTTTATGAATAACTAGTATTTATTTATTTACAAATGACAAGAAGTTTTTCAGTCTCTCGTTTAACTTTACAGGCATGTGTGGATAGAGAGTAAATGCCTAAATGTTTCCAACCAAAATTATATTCTAGAAGATAACGTCTACAGTAAAATTGAATGAATATTTAATCTATACATTGGCACTTAATACCTAAATACATAAACTTAAAGGGCAATACGGTTGTGACATAATTAATGACTAATATGACACACATCTGTATGGATAATGATTACGGAATTTATACCAGGAAACCCTTTCACCAGCTATTAAGCGTGAATAAATCCAACTTCGGATAAATGCGTACGTATGGTTTGTCGCGGTCTAGCTTTTTTCGCGGCAGACAGGGGTGGGTCAATAAAAGAATCTTTGAAGGAAATCTTTTATTGGCCTTAAAATCTGGTTGCCGCCCAGCACTGATGGTAGGAATAATGCGTCACTGGCCTGAATCCAGCACCCAGGTTCAGGGGTGCAATTGCATTCTCTCTACATGTCCAAACCATCTAAGCATACCTTTCTCGATTTTAGTCACTACGTGTTCTTTTATACCACAACCCTCTCTTGTCACACTATTTCTTACTCTGTCACTCAGTTTTAATCATCTCATCTCTACCGCATTTCTTTTACTTGTTGGCACCAACACTCCAGCATGCACTGCCAGTCTGGCCTTTTGAGACACCATCTGGCTATTTATAAAGGCGTGCAGAGCACCATTTACCATGAATATATTATTAATAAACTAAAAATAAAATTCATAAAAGTTATTATAGTTGATACATTAAAAAATACGACAGAACTTCCCCGCTAATATAATATATTTAAATGGTTACAACACTTTCAATTTTCAAAGTAGGTCAAAACGTCCCGAAGCCTTCGTAAAGGGTCAACAGTCGCTAGTAAACCCGTACAGGAATGAGTGCACGTGGTCAGCGGCTTTAAGCATTTCTGATATGTCTACGTTCCCACGTGACTTAAATCTACGAAAACCCTATTATTTACATCAAATAACTAAATATAACACTAATATTATAAAGAGGAAGATTTGTATTTTTGTATGTAACGAATAAACTCTAAAAGTAATGGACCGATTTTAACAATTCTCTTTTCATTAGAAAGCTACATTATCACTGAGTAACATAGGCTATATTAAAACCAACCGAAGGTGTCTTTCATCGCATACGCTGTGAAGAGTATTAATGATAGGACAAAAAAATGTTCGACAATATTATAGAATACATCAATATCTACAAAAAACTTCGCGATACCATATGTCTAACTATTGTAGTTACGTCACTATAGCTACTTTTTTACATTTAACAAATTGATAGAAATGCCGATCAAAATCAGACCGTGTTGTCCATACCATTTATAAATTTTATATTCAAGACTGTCTCAATACCTGATCCAGGCTGCTGGTCCAGCAGAACAAGTGCCTACGTGTGATCGTAGGAGCTCCGAGGTACGTCAGGAACGACGTTATCCATCGTGATACCAGGACGCCCACCGTGGAGGTGTTCGCCCGCCAGCTTGCGAGAAGTATGTTCCGCCTGGCGGATAACTCTCTGTATACACATCTCCACGGCATTGCCAGCCAGTATCAAAGAACGACAAACACTGGGCGTCGTCTGCCTCGTGAGCTCCCGCTGTCACCACCGCCAGCCGTAGGTGATAGCGGCGAAGATGACGCGGTAGCAGCAACACTCGGAACACACCCCCATCGGAATTGACCAGGATGGACCCGATGGCGTCGCCGCCGGGATCCAGCCCGTATAAAATACGGGCAAAAAAGAGTACCGGGCATTTACNTATCGCATACGCTGTGAAGAGTATTAATGATAGGACAAAAAAATGTTCGACAATATTATAGAATATATCAATATCTACAAAAAACTTCGTGAGACCATATGTCTAACTATGGTAGTTACGCCACTATAACTACTTTTTTACATTTAACAAATTGATAGAAATGCCGATCAAAATCAGACCGTGTTATCCATACCGTTTATAAATTTTTATCCAAAAAAATAAGTCTCAATACCTGATCCAGGCTGCTGGTCAAGTGCCTACGTCTGATCGTAGGAGCTCCGAGGTACGTCAGGATCGTTATCCATCGTGATACCAGGACGCCCACCGTGGAGGTGTTCGTCCGCCAGCTTTCGAGGAGTATGTTCCGCCTGGCGGATAACTCTCCGTATACACATCTCCACGGCATTGCCAGCCAGTATCAAAGAACGGCAAACACTGGGCGTCGTCTGCCTCGTGAGCTTCCGCTGTCACCACCACTAGCCGTAGGTGATAGCGGCGAAGATGACGCGGTAGCAGCCACACTCGGAACACACCCCCCTCGGAATTGACCAAGATGGACCCGCTGGCGTCGCCGCCGGGATCCAGCCCGTATAAAATACGGGCAAAAAAGAGTACCGGGCATTTACAGAATGCACAAGGAAAGATGCCTGGGCAATGAGGCCCTGCCCCGAGACCCGTACCCCACACAATGCTGCGATGAACCCAACACAACAATATCTGATGACTACTTTTTGAATTATTGAAATCGGATATTCCGTTCAAAAGATATCATGAAATAAAAATAAAAATACATGCCGGCGGCGGCCGCCACGCAGCGGATCGAGTAACTAACTCGACGAGAGAGGGGCAGTGCGGGAGAAGGGGGTTGACCATTATGAACTAGGTTACCTTACGCTGTGGACGCATGCGACATTGAATATTTCGAGTTTTTAACACATTTTTATGTTTCACTTAAAAAGTTTATTTTCATCACACTTTTTCATAATATTAGTCAATTCGTGGTCGTTTTAATTATCATGCTTATAACTTAAATATCTGTACCTATTTATGTCGACCCGTGCGAAGCCGGGACGGGCCGCTAGTTAAAAATATAAATATAAATTTTAACAAAAAAAGAACCGCCTTAAAAACAAACTTACAAATACATTAATATGCTCTAAAAAGTAAGAAATAATTGCGTATTCTTTTATAGTGTTCTTCGTATTCTTATATTCGGAGACGATTGTAGTCTCCTAACTCATCTATAATATAAAAATGAATCACAAAATGTATTGGTAAGCGTATATCTCAACGACGCCTGGGTCAATTTTGCCAATTCTTTTTTTTTAAATATTCGTTGAAGTCCAAGGATGGTTTTTACGGCGAGAAAAGTTCTAATAATTGCAGGGGAAAACCCTAAAAACAGCCCTGCTCTGCCTTTTCCCACACAAACGTTTGCTCAAGAGTCAATTTGAGCTTTATGGCTATTCAACAAAGTTCATAATAAATTACAAGTACTCAGTGTTGTCTAAGCAATGTAGGTGTGTCCCTAACGTTAAAGAGTCAAATTGTGCTTTATTGCAGCCACACAAAGTTCAAAATCAATTGGATAGCCACAAAGTGTAACAGGTCTAGATATTTAGTCCACTCTACCACAATCCAAATCTTTTTGACAGAACGAAGTCCGCCGGATATGCTAGTTTTATATAATATCTACATAATAAGATGCATCAACATACTTCAGCTAATGTCATTATTTATTTAAGTACACTAACAATATACATTCAAAATATAAAATAACATAAACTAGGACACATCTAGTTAGTGGAAAAGCAATTCCGGCAGCACACCGTTTAACAAAAATGGGAGGTTATCCATCGGGACCGGCTCCCTTGTGTAAATCTAATTTAATTTTCTTCAAGACTTCTACTTCGACGAAATTTAATTTGGCCAAATGAGGCCAATTAGTAGCAGTTGTTGTATACATAGATACATAGCATCACGCCTCATTCCCATAGGGGTAGGCAGAGACAACATCCTTCCACTTGCCACGATCCTTGCATATCTCCTTCGCTTCTTTCATTCTCATTAAACCTTTCATACAAGTTCGTCGTTTTAGAGTACTCTTGACCTGGCC
>JACTOM010000912.1:5183022-5194976 GCA_015832385.1 Elymnias hypermnestra | reverse complement strand
GCCGACCGCCACTCGAGAACTGCCGAGAGACGCGCCGGACTGCCACTTATTGACTCTGCCCCCACGCCGATACACAGATGGCGCCAGCGTTCCACAGACTATTACACACGGACCAGCGATCCACGGACTCTTGCATTCCGACATCCTCGCTTTGCTGGCATTCCTTTAAACGAAATCGGAAATTAGCCACTACGCGTCTACACACCTCTCCGGAAATGACATGGCAGTCCACGCGATAACCTTTGGACTATGTAGTGGTCGTTCATGTTTCTCTCTCTGATTTCTGTTGCACCAGAAGCGGCAGTTTTGTTCGTTTACGTGCTCGTTTAAGTGAAAATTCGCTTCATCGCTAAACAGGATGTTTCCAAACGTTGGGTAGCGTTGAAGCATTTCATTTGCAAAATTCAGTCGAAGAGGATAGTCGGTAGGTTTCATTTCCTGCACGAGCTGAATTTTGTAGGCTGTTAGATGTAAATCTTTCTTCAAAATTGTGTGCAACGACGATTTTTTAATGTTAAGGCCTTGAACTCGTTTGCGATCTGAAACCCTCACTTCTTCAATCGCTTGTTAGGTTCGAACAGAGCGTGGGCGACCTGGATGGTGAATTTTCACACACGAACCGGTATTCTCAAACATTCGAATCCATTTTCTGATGGTATCGTCTTTCAGTGCATTCCGTACATTAAATTCTTCACGATATAAACGTTGAGCTGACACTATCAAATCACCGTTGCAATAATAAGCGCGTATGCAAAAAGCACAATGGTTTCCTGGGTACGCTTCCATAGTTATTGAATCTTCAAATAATGGCGAAACACGCTATCCTATCCCCCCCCCCCACACCAATCGCGCCATTACTCGGACAACGCCGATACACATACCCCCACCCTTTCTGGACACCGCGTATTATAAAGAGGAAACATTTACGTTTTTGTTTGTATGTTTGTAACGTTTTCACACAAAAACTACTAGACCGATTTGATATTTTTTTTCACTAATAGAAAGCTGCATTTTCACTGAGTGACATAGACTATATTGATTTCCCAAGAAACATAGGGATCCGTAACAAAAATACATTAATGAAACCCAAGGTGTGAAACAAAAAATCTGTTATGGCGTGCGCTGCGGAAACTATTGATGATAGAACAAAAACATGTTCTACAATATTATATAACGTATTAATATCTACAAAAAAGTCCATGACACCATATGTCCAACTTCTGTAGTTATAACACTATAACCGCTTTTTTGCATTTTAAAAGTTAATTATAGTTAACAATAATCAAACCATATTTCTCCATATCTCCGTAATAATTCTTATCCTATCAAATAATATTTTATTCAATACCGTTTTGATAACTATAAAATACCTTTGAAATTATTAAAATCATACTTTCCTTTCAAATGACAATCTAAAGAGAAGAATGTTTTGCATTTTAATTTTTATTTTTTAGTGTGTATCTAATAACCTGAAAGGAAGTCATTAAAATCTAACAAAAATAAAACTTTTATGTTAATAAAAATGAATCTATAGTCCGACTTAGTAGACGAGACGAGAGAGATCGATATCTACGAATCTACGGGTGAAACCAAGGGGCATTGCTAGTGTTGTATATAAAGAGACCTGCTGTGCCAGCTACTTCGTCTGAATTGTACTTTTGATAATTGGGGATATTTTACAAATACAGACAGGCAGACATAGTTAACTTGATTTCATCATAGAGCTACAAAGGATAAGGACCCTGTCCGAAAAGACCTTGACTCTCCGGTGGAGGGCAATGTTACGGTGGCAGCGATCAGGCCCTTATTAGGTGGCTGGCTTTCGAGAAGGCATTGTTCGCTATCCTTCAGATTGGTGCAGGGCCACAGCGGCATCTCTTGATGTCCACAATTGAAAGTGACCTTTCGCTGCTCAAAATAATTAACATAATGATCGGCAGCGAAGCGGGATGGAGGGCGGTTGCTTCTTTCTATGAGACTGTCATCATGCATAAAGAGGCGCTGGAGAGAGAACGTGACGCCGCGGGTAATTTCTCACGTCACAATCATAAAAGGGTAGGGAGCAGGAGGCGTGCGTTTCCTACTATCCCTTACTTGAATGAGCTTTATGTAGAGTGCATCTGGGATGCCATTGGAGTCGAATGCTTTTGCGATCTTCTGGCCCCCTATTTCAGATGCAGAGGGCTCCGCTGGGTTTTAGTGGGTATCTATAGTGGGAATATATAATATCTTAGGAGTTGTAGCAAAAAAACTTACTGGAATACGATGCCTTTCATGTTCTTTGCGAGATAGTACAAAAAGAGCCAGTCGCCGAACTGGCATCCGTTCACTACTTGGATCACATTGTAAGGGTTGAACTTCCTGTGGGATGCATGGCGGAATATCATCTCGTTGAACTTCAGCGAGCGTCGGTATAGAAAGTATGATGCAAAACGCCAGATTACAGCTGTAATCGATGTATAAATTGTGTTAATGTAAAAGTAAATTGGGCCTAACTTATCCACAACGAATATCGTCGTCGTCGCTTCAACCGATGGACGTCAACTGCTGGACATAGGTCTCACGTAATGACGTCCACAAGGCCCAATCTTATGCCGCCTGGCTCCAGCGGCTACCGGCGACCCTCTTTATGTCGTCGGTCCACCTTGTGGGGGGTCTCCCTACACTGCGCCGCCCGGTGCGAGGTCGCCACTCCAGCACCTTCGGCCCCCAACGTCCATCGGTCCTTCGGACTATGTCAATAACGAATATAATCAAAATCAATACAAAAAGGGTTAGCAGCCCATTCACGTCCCACTGCTGGGCACGGGCCTCCTCACTCATATGAGAGAGGGTTTTTAGAGCTTAGACTCACCACGCTGCTCCACTGCGGATTGGCAGGCATAGTACACAAGTGCACTCTCTATTCCCTCACTATCATAGTCCGATGTGACGGTAATCCGACACAACCGGAGAGAGATCGGGCGCAGGACCAACGGCTTAGCGTGCTCTCCGAGGCACGGGGGTGGATCACACCGCCAACTTCCCAACTTCGAGCAAATATTGAGAAAATCTTAATGGAAAACTCAATATCCAATTTTGAATTGGCCCGACCCGGGACTCGAACCCAGGACCTCATGTCTGTAGTCGAACATGCTAACCACTAGACCAATGAGGCAGTTATAGTTAATCAATGACATTATAATTATTCGTTAGTTTATCAGTTGGTACCATCGGTTTAGAAAATTGATTCTATTTGAAAGAAATCGGCAAGAAATTCATTAGTTACTCTTTTAAATATCGTATGAGGTTGCATTTTGTAACTGGAGTTGAGTTCAAACATTTTTATTAAGATGTAGAGACTGAAATTGAGAATGGTATGCTTAGATGAATTGGGCACGTAGAGAGAATGAATGAAAGGAGACTGACAAAAAGGATTTATGAGTCCAGAGTGAATGCGAAAGTTGGAAGGGGAAGACCAAGGCGAACGTTCCTGGACCAAATCCAGGACATTTTAAATAAGGGCCGGGTCAGGAGGATTCTAAACCGACGAACTCGTATGAAACGCTTAATGAGAATGAAAGAAGCGAAGGAAATATGCAAGGATCGTGGCAAGTGGAAGAGCGTGGTCTCTGTCTGTCGTCAACTCAAAATTTGATTGCGATATCTTGTTCCAAATTAATCTTTTTCATTGTTCAAATCAACAAAAATTTGGGTAATTCCCTTTTTTACTAACAATAAAGCCCTTATATAAGAATACCAAAGATATTCGATAAATGACCAGAGATCTAAAAGATAATATAGATAATAGAAATACAGACACGACTATAATCTTAAGCCCCAACATAGGATTCAAAGCCAAGTTCTCATTATACAAATTTATTATTAGACTAACGATGCAGAAGGTGAAAGCTCACAGCTGGACACAGGTCCCCTCAATAATATGAGAGAGTTTGAAGCTCCCCACGCTGTCTGCCACGGAAATCCAATAGTGATTAACAGACTAGAAACACTCAGAATTGGGTCTAGGATATATATAGGTCTCACTTAAGATCTCCATCAAAGAATATTAGCGATCTGCTCTGAAGAAGACGTGAAAACACCCTTGAAACCTTAGCTTTTAAGTCGTTCTTTAAGGTTACATATCGTCAATCTTAAGACGAAAATAATATTTTTGATGTTTCAAAAGTTCTAAAGGGGCTTCTTGAGTGAAGATGATTTAATCATTCATATGGTCTAACTTCGTTTTTAACCTGAAGTAGAGATACCAAAGTAACCTTACCGAGAATGGAAGCGATGAACAAGAAGAGGAACCAAAACCAAAGCACGACGTAAATCTTTTCATTAATTATGTTCAGCGCCATCACACAGAGGGCGTCGTGTTGCTGGATGGATCCACTGGGACCGTATTTGTGGAAGGTGCATTTTGTTACCTGGAAATGAAATTCAGATCAAATTCTTTCTTTAGACGAATGCCAATTTGAAACCATCTAAAAATCTCAAACTTATGTTACGGATAAACATCAACCTTTGAAACTTAGGCTTCCCTTAAGTCAATTGTGATGCCAATATTGCAAACAAGGTCTACATCCTTATAATTTTATCTCTTCTTTCTAATACATCTTTCTCTTTAAAACACTAAAACATCTTGGAGGAAAGTTATGTTTCCAAACAGCTTACCTTAGGGAATATTCTTTCCAATGGGTCGGCTATATTTTTCCAATTTTTAAACTCCATCACGCTTGGTCCCAAACCCATAAATGCTCCATTCAGAAATAGATCTATCATCCAAATCTGGAACATGAGGTGGACCAAGTTGGCAATCTCCATCATCACCAACCACGTTGACCACGTTCTGCTTATCCGTAGCCTGAATATAATATATTGTTACTATAAAATATTACATAAAATTGATACAAAAGAACTACGGACTTGGAGACAATTTAGTTCTAGCCTTAACTTAAAACGTGCATAAAGGAGTGGTTACTTTGCTAGATAACACTAGATGGACAAGAAGCCAAACAAAATGATTACATCTGAGCTTGGAAAGTCTTCAAATCATCGTAATACAAAAAGTAGTCCATCAGGAGAAGTATTAGAAGCAAAGGGACGTTGGAATATCAAGACCTATAGATTTGTCACCAACGAACAGACTAATAACGATTCGAAAATTATGATTATGTTCCAAGCTGTTCCCCAATTATTAAAGAGGCCCTTTAAAAACGCAATTGACTTATAAGCTTTATCTAGATTTTTCTTAGCATCGGTGTCTTTTATATTATACCTGAGTATGATGTCTGTCTTGATTATATCTACATGACTTTCTAATGTCTTCTTCGAAGGGACAACGTTTGCACCAACTTTCATATCCTCTTCTGCTAATGCTAATCCAGCGTATTGTAATCCATCTACGAGAGCTTTAACTCTACCACCTGTAAATGGAACCATTAATTAATCTTGGCCATATTAATGATTGCATAAAACTGTTAAAATTTCAAATGCTATTTCATTGTATTTTGTCTCACCTTCCTTCTTTTTCCATACATAGTGAGGCATGTAGAAACAAACTGACTGTATGAAGAGTGCGAAAGGTACCCATTGGTAATACGTGTGGTGTAACGTCTGGTCGGTCGATAGAACAGGTCCAACACCTGGATGGGGAAGGAAACCACCTTCTAGTAGACTTTCATTGTAGTGACGCACCTATAAATAATGAAACTTTAATGACACCATCACAGTTACTGTTTAAAGTTCTTCATCATGCTTTAACATAACGGTAAATATTTTGAGGTCATATATAATAAATACCCTTCATTGTGTACATTCCCAGTTGTTCTAAATATTAATAATAACTTGCTAGTGAAAAACACTCACTATAAATTCGTCGTCGTCGTCGCTTCAACTGATGGACGTCCACTGCTGGACATAGGTCTCACGTAATGACGTCCACAAGGCCCGATCTTGCGCCGCCTGGCTCCAGCGGCTACCGGCGACCCTCTTTATGTCGTCGGTCCACCTTGTGGGGGGTCTCCCTACACTGCGCCGCCCGGTGCGGGGTCGCCACTCCAGCACCTTCGGGCCCCAACGTCCATCGGTCCGTCGGACTATGTGCCCCGCCCATTGCCACTTCAGGTTCGCGATTCGTAGGGCTATGTCGATGACTTTGGTTCTGCTACGGATCTCCTCATTTCTGATTTGATCACGTAGAGAAATTCCGAGCATAGCCCTCTCCATCGCACGCTGAGCGACTCTGAGCTTTCGTATGAGGCCCATAGTCAGCGACCACGTTTCGGAGCCGTAGGTCATCACTGGCAACACGCACTGTTCGAAGAGCTTTGTCTTCAAGCACTGAGGAGTATCGGACGAAAATATCTGGCGTAGTTTCCCGAACGCTGCCCAACCGAGTTGGATTCGGCGGTTGACCTCTTTCTCGAAATTGGACCTACCTAGCTGGACAATGTGTCCCAGGTATGTATATTCGTCTACAATTTCGAGTGCTGAGTTCTCAACGATGACTGGGTGGAGCGGAACATGGATATTGGACATAACTTTCGTCTTATCCATGTTCATTTTTAGGCCCACCTGTCGAGAAGCTCTGCTGAGGTCATCGAGCATTGCATTGAGATCTTCCAGAGTCTCTATAAATTACACTATAAATACATTAAAACAAACACTATAAATTACATTTGTCTAAATAGCTGAACTGGACTACACTAAAATTGGCAACTTTGCAATTTCCTCCAATTTGTTAGTGGATCTTCCATCAAAATTAATTCAATCATCTCTAAGATTTAAGGGAACGAACAGATAGATAAACAAATCCCTATATTTGACGAATTGTTGGTAAATAAATCTAAAGATTTACCTATAGCAGCTGTGAAAGCCTTTATCTACGTTACATTGAAGGAAGTCAAGCCCAGAATTATTCACGAGACATCACGGAAACCAAGGTCTACTGCTATCAATAACAAAGTACTTACAATGGTAAAGGTGGCCATAAAGAAACAGTACGTCTGTATAACATGGTCAGGAACTCCTTGGTCTGAAATACATTTGATGTGCTCTCCAAAGTACTCTCTGGCGCAGACCAGGATCACGAAAGCGAGAAGCATGGTCACAGTGACTTTATAATGGAGCTTGAATACGATATTGTCGATCCTCGGCTTGGAGAAGTTAAACCGCATACGCGGTGTAAGCGTGTTGAGAGATGCTACAAGCATTTTGACTTAATATCTTCTGTTTATAAAGACATTAAAGCAATCAACCTGAAATAATAAGAAAAACACTCTCATTACATGATATATTTCATGGGATGCTGTACATGTTTCTATAAAAAACTTGCTCAGGAAAATCCTGGGCTAGTTGTGCTGTGCCACCAACTTAACGAGAATGGCGAGATTTCTTCCGAATTAGGACATAGGATTGGAGTTATTTCATAGGATGGGTGTTAGGAGACTGCTTCCGAAAACTAAGACAGATGATAGTGCTAATGACACCTTAATGGAACGGAAAAAAATCGATCGTGATTTAAAAAAAATCATATTATTAAAACGTTTTATTATCCATCATGTAATGTATGTCATGTATCATGTATGACGGCCTGGCTGGTGCAGTGGTGCGAGTATTCGCTTTGCTAGCGGAGGTCCCGGGTTCGATCCCCGGTAGGACGAATTTAGGAAATTGTATTTTCTAACTTGTCTAAGTCTGGACTGGTGGGAGGATACCACCCTACCAGCAAAAACGTACCGCCAAACAAAGAGATTTGTGTTCCGGTACGATGCTGTGTAGAAACCGTATGGGGACCGTAACCGTGTTAACAGATTAGCGCCATCTAACAGATTCCATCTTAGACTGTATCATCAGTTACCATCACGTGAGATCACAGTCAAGCACTAATCTGTCAGCAATAAAAAAAAATGTAAGTGCAGCTAAACGAAACGTTTCATAAACAAACATCACTTTACTAATAAAACCAACAATGAAACAAGAATTCAAACATCAGCTGACGCTCGGGTCAACGAACACACAAACGCGGGGATTTTTCACACTTTCACTAAATTTAGTCGTTTCTTTTACACGCACACCAGTGCCGGCCGCGTGCGTTCGTTAAACATATATATTTTAATATTTCCGTCCCATCATTATTAGTACTCTCGTCTACCTTCGTTTCCAGAAGCGCTCTCCTAACACATGGTAGATTTATATTTTATCGTACACCAGACTTAAAAATAATAATATTTGTTTTTATATCAGTGAAACATTCACATGTACTACATCCGGTTTAACGCAGTCCGAAAATTCTCAAATTTAAGAAGACAGCGATTATTTTGAGTGGGGCGTTTGGTATAAGAGGGGTAGCTCAGGGGAATGAAGCAATATTCGCCTAGTGACAGTTCTTAGTTTGTATTTTGTTTTGAGTCATTCAAAGTATGTAATATAATAATGAAGAATGTGAGAATAGTATTACTTAACCTGCAACTTAGAAGATTACTTAAAAGATTTCTTCCAGGCAACCTTGAGGAGACTTGACAGTAAATTGATATCGGGAACATTAAGTGATTGAACATTATAAACCGAGTTAATTAATAGTGTTTGATTGCACCAACAATACCCATGAACGCCCACAGAATAAGAAATTAAATATTGGATCCAATTAATAACGATGTCGGCGGAGAACCCTACGCCCCTGTGCTTTATGCTTCTCGGTTCTCTCTTATTCTCCGACATATATAACTATAGACTACTTTAATAAGATTCTCTAAACTAATTTTATAAAGAGGAAACATTTACGTTTTTGTATGTATGTTTGTAACGTTTTCACACAAAAACTACTGGACCGATTTCAAAATTTTTTTCACCAATAGAAAGCTGCATTTTTCCTGAGTGACATAGGCTGTATTAATTTCTCAAAAATCGTAGGGTTCCGTAACAAAAATACATTAATGTAACCCAAGGTGTGAAACAAAAAATCTGTTATGGCTTACACTGCGGAAACTATTGATGATAGAACAAAATAATGTTTTACAATATTATAGAACGTATTAATATCTACAAAAAAGTTCTGGATACTATTTGTCCAACTACTATAGTTATGCCACTATAACTACTTTTTTACATTTCAAAAAGTACCATCATACCTCTGTATTAATCCTTATCCAATTAAATATTTTATTAAAGACCGTTTCAATACCAAATTTAAAAAATGTCAATTAAGTTGCTTTGATAACTTTTCGTATTTATTGGACGTGATACATTAACTATGAAGTATTTAAAAAATGGTAATTTGGTTTCGAATGATGATACTTGTTACTTTGATATCTATAAAGATATCTAGAAAGAAAACAATTAGATTAATTACTGATTGCACAAGATCAACCCAATAAAATTGCAATTAAAAACGAAATTGCGATTTTAAAATGTAATTTAAGAATGTGTAATATACAAATGACGAGTTGATGATGAGATATGCAATTTATAAGTATTCAATTCAAGTCTATGAGAAATTCCAAAAAAATTAAAGCCTCTATAAATCAAATCTATTTTTTTTTTCTTACACACTGGAGTAAGAGTAAAAAGTAAGTAAGTAAGTAGCAGCCCATTAACGTCCAACTGCTGGGCACAGGTCTCCTCGCTCATATGAGAGAGGGTTTTTAGAACATAGACCCACCACGCTGCTCCACTGCGTATTGGCAGGCATAGTACACAAGTGTACTCTCTATTCCTTCACTCTCATAGTCCGACATGACGGCAATCCGACACGACCGGAGAGAGATCAGGCGGAGTAAGAGTATTAGACCTTAAATCCACCATGCTGAACCACTGCGTATTGAAATGGTTGTAAAACAGGAGTGAGGAATGTCCCTACTGAACCTCTGGTGCCCTAGAGGATGCGGAAGGTACTATTGGGTTTGTAGGTATTCTTTTGGGCACCGAGACCTACACTCCTTGTTGAAGGTGTAACTTTTCAATTGGGGTGCGGGGTGGGAAACGCATTTACCCATCGAAAAAAAATGACAACCATTTCCTGGTACTGTTGACTAGAGGAGACCTTGGTAATGATAGCCAGTGAAGCGTAGCAATCTTTTGTGTGAGTAATGTGTCGTTATGAGAGGCACTTAAGAGATGTGGGAGGAGTTAACCGTCACAGAAGATTAGGGGGCTAAAAGCGCGAATTTGCGCAGCTCCTCCCACCGCCTTGATTCTAGAAATTCAGCTTAACTCTGCCTCATCACTGAGACTCACACTCCCTGACTTTTTAATCGTCCACTGCTAGACATAGGTCTCACGAAACTCTAGCTGCTACCGGCGACCCTCTTTATATCATCGGGCCACTTTGTGGGGGGTCTGCGTACACTGGGCCAACCGGTGCGAAGTCGCCACTCCAGCAACTTCGGGCCCCAACGTTCATCGGTTCATCGGACTATGTGCCCCACCCATTGCCACTTCAGGTTCGCGATTCGTAGGGCTATGACGGCAACTTTGGTTCTGCTACGGATCTCTTCATTTCTGATTTGATCACGTAGAGAAACTCCGAGCATAGCCCTCTCCATCGCACGCTGAGTGACTCTGAGCTTTCGAATGAGGCCTATAGTCAGCGACCGCGTTTCCAATCCGTAGGTAAGCACTGGCAACACGAAGATTTTGGTGTTCAGGCACTGATTGGATGAAAACATCTTCCTGAGTTTTCCGATCGCTGCCCAATCGAGTTGTTTTCGGCGGTTGACCTCTTCCTCGAAATTGGACCTGCCTAGCTGGACTATATGTGCCAGGTCTGCCATGAGTACTCGTCAATTTCAAGTCCCGAGTTATAAACGATGATAGGGTGGAGCGGAACATGGATGTTGGACATAACTTTCATCGTATCCATGTTACCAAGGGTAAAAGGATTACCCAGCAACAAAAGAAGGCTACACATTTCTTAGAATAATTAATAGCTCATCAATTATCCTACTTATGACTTTAATAAAAGCAATCTCTCACCTTCTTCCACGTACTCAATCCGTACACTTTTTAAACCTTATCAATTACAGTCAGTTACACTTATCACTAAACCCCGAAAACTCAATTAAGACAAAGCGCAAAGTGACGTGCGCTCCTCTCTTCAGCCGAGTGGAGTATGTCAGTGATATCTCTTGATAGTGATAAGATATGATGATAAACAATCATTACATTTCGACAAATGATGCCATTCTATTAAAATAGACAATGTTTCATTGGTGTGACGTGTGTTACAATCTGATATTTCTTTAAAGAACGCCCATTTGAGACAAGCCTGTCTGCCAAAAGAATTCTCACTTATGAAAAGGTGGACGGCCACATTTTCATAAGCTGGTGATAACTGACACGACACAAGAAAGAAAATATAGGTTTATTTTCTAATAAATATATTAGATTTATGAAGTGAAACCTCTTTAGGCCTTATTTTAATTTGCCAATCGTCACTTAATAATTCAATAGACTATATTTATTAAAATATAAAATCAAGTAAAATATATTTATTAAAATATAAAATCAAGTAATACTTGCGTCATCCGATAATGAGCTACAGGAGATGCTAAATATTATGAATGAAGCTTTTAAAGGGAAAGGAATGAAAGTGAATGTAAACAAAATAAAAGTTATGCTCTTTGAACGAGATGAATCTATAATGAATGGCAATATTTTGATAGATGGGGAACAAGTGGAAGAGGTGAAAGAATTTGTATACTTGGGATCTAAATTTACAAAAGATGGAACATGTGAAAGTGATATCGAAAGGAGAGTGAATGCAGGGAATATGGTAAATGGTGCTCTGCATGCTTTTATGAATAGCCAGATGGTGTCTCAAAGGGCTAGACTGGCAGTGCATGCTGGAGTGTTGGTGCCAACACTTATGTATGGTAGTGAAAGTTGGGTATGGCAGAAGAATCACAAAAGTAAAATAAATGCGGTAGAGATGAGAGCGTTGAGAAGCATGAGTGGATTAAAACTGAGTG
>JACTOM010000912.1:5162949-5181850 GCA_015832385.1 Elymnias hypermnestra | reverse complement strand
GTTTACTATATTTTAATTAAAATTAGAGCAATTCGTTCACTCCCAGGCGTTTCTATCGTCTAGGTAATCTTGCAACTTATAATACGATTTTTCTATCAACTTTCTTTTAACAAAGACTTTGAATTTATTAATTGACATCTTTAGAACGTCTTGTGGGAGTTTATTATAGAAACGTATACAGTTACCCTTAAATGAGTTGTCAATCTTTTGCAGCCTACTAGAATTTATAACAAGTTTGTTTTATGTTCATTCACTCTTTTTATTAAAAGAGTCAATGTTTTTATGTACATACAATATTAGTACAATAACCTACTTAAAAGTAATTTTTCTAGCTAGTAACAGCTTTGATTTGTCAGTACATATAGCATACAGCAATGGTTCAAGTACAAGCCATCAAGTCTGTCAGCAAATGCCTTCAGAATACTGTTAGTGCTGCTCCGCACCCTGCGCACCAGGGATGTACACCGTTTGCGGATGGTAGTGTAGAAATAGTCTACACCCGTGAACAAACAGTGGACATACCTGAAGCGCTGCAGAAGCGAGGCAGCCCCATCAGAATCCTGAAAGCATTATTGTACTGCACACGCAGAGCATTGTACTGTTTTCGAGTGTAATCAATCCACAGACATACAATAATAGGTCAAGCAAAACTTTGATACAGAGAGAGAGAATTTACATAATTTTCCACACTTATAGTTTATATAGAGAAGGAATGAAAAATGCTATTCGTTTTTTTAATTATCCTTTTTGGATTTATGGCTTTTTCCTGTGCCACACTGGCACAATTTACTTCGCCAGTGTCACGTAGAAGTAGAAGACGCAAGCATAAGGATTTTTGATAAACGAATCTGTTGTTTACACATATTTTTTCATTAACGTGAAAAAAAAGGGGTACTTGTACTTTCTACATGCTAATCCTTTAAATTACTTTAAACAACCCAAAACCAACAAACATATATATTATACATTATCCTTATCAATTAAAAAACACTCGTGTAGAGTATATATGTCAATGTCAATCGTTGACAGTTACGTCAAACGCCATAAGGTTACATCAAAAAAGTTTCTACTGTCAAAAGCACTAAGGAGGTTACATTATAAAACTGACTATGGCGGTTAAATATACTTAAAATTTCTGATTTTTTACGTAAATTTGTTAATGTTTTTCTTTTATACAAACCTTTCTCCTGACTTTAGCAATCAGAACAACCATACGTATTATCGAAATTGTTGCATGCGTGAAGCCATGACATAGTGAAATAGGAACTTTTTTTTATATAAATACTTTTTTAAGAAAAATCGTTGATAACTTTAAAATTATAATTAATTATTTTAGAATTTTGACCACTAGTCTTATTAAAATAGAGAATGTTTCATTGGTATTACAATCGCGTTTTTTCTTGTCTACAATAACCATTACATTTAAAAAAACGATGTTATTTTTTTTAAAAAGACAACCTTTCATTGCTATGTCGAACGTGATCACCAAAACAATGAGCGATTGACTTGAAGTTTAGTAATTTCGAAGTGATATAGGATTAGGAACTACAAAGGTGAAACCGAGGGAAACAACTAGTATTCCTATAGATTTATTTAACACTAGCAGCCCGTCCCGGCTTCGCACGGGTAGACATTAATAGGTACAGATATTTAAGTTATAAGCACGATAATTAAAACGACCGCGAATCAATAAATTAGAAAAAAATTGTATGCTTATCTTAAACCCTCCCTGTACACTACGTGAAGAAGACTCTCCATACGAAGAACTTTTGCTAATCTCGCTTGGAAACTATTCTCAGATAGCTGCGACCTTCTTCTTCTAGGCATATTGCTATGAAGGACATTTATTTTAAATCAGAGAAATTAAGAATAAAAAATTAATAATACTAAAACCAAGTAGCTAAAAATGTGTTTAAAAAAACTCGAAATATTCAATGTCGCTTGCGTCCACTGCGTAAGGTAACCTAGTTCATAATGGTGCACCCCCTTCTCCCGCACTGCCCCTCTCTCGTCGAGTTAGTTACTCGATGCGCTGCGTGGCGGCCGCCGCCGGCATGTATTTTTATTTTAATTTCATGATATCTTTTGAATGGAATATCCGATTTCAATAATTCAAAAAGTAATCATCAGGTATTGAGACAGTCTTGAATATTAAATTATTTATTTGGATAAAAATTTATAAATGGTATGGATAACACGGTCTGATTTTGTTCGGCATTTCTATCAATTTGTTAAATGTAAAAAAGTAGTTATAGTGACGTAACTACAATAGTTAGACATATGGTCTCGCGAAGTTTTTTGTAGATATTGATATATTCTATAATATTGTCGAACATTTTTTTGTCCTATCATTAATACTCTTCACAGCGTAGGCGATGAAAGACATTTTATGACTAATTTTTTTACACCTTCGGTTGGTTTTAATAGGAATTTCTAAAGATTTCTACAGTAATCTAGTACTAAATATAGCCTATGTTACTCAGTGATAATGTAACTTTCTAATGAATAAAGAATTATTGAAATCGAGTACTTTTTGAGTTTATTCGTTACATACAAAAATATAAATCTTTCCTCTTTATAATATTAGTGTAGACTTAAGCGTCTACAAATCAATATGACTTCAGTAATCATGAAGTAACTGTATTAATTTCAAATCAATCAATTCACTCCTACTATGTTTAGGTCATAAATTATACGCCAAATGCCTGTCGTTTAATAGCGATTATGTCTAAACACGTGATTCAGTAGATTTTCTCACTTTTTAAGGATTAAAATCAACTCTATTTCCAATTAAAACTAATCAGTGATAAGCGGTGATTTTACAGAGGCTTAAAGAAATCACTGATTGATTGCCTTTTTTATATAAATCCATCATTACAGGTGTATACAGTATTAACCGGGGTATAACATTGATCACATGACTGCAAAATCATTATCATTTCCAGTAAATTAAAATTGTGCAAGACATATTAAGGAAGCGATGATTATTAGATACGTAGATCTTGTTACTTTGTCTCTATCATATAAAAGAGAGACCAAATTTGAACACCATAAAAACTGTTGTAGTAAGCGATCCTTAAAAGATAGATTTATACTGTTTAGGACTTTTATTTAAAACTTTTAAAGGGGAACAATTGTATCAAACATGACTTTTACGTAACTTTAATCTTTTACGCTTTTTCGTGTAACTGCGTCAACGGAAGCAATTTAATCGCCAAAAAAACGATTATAGTGAGTGATCCTTAAATGATAGGTATATACTGTCATATACTTTTTTGTGGAACTTTTAAAGAGGAACAATTATGTCAAACATGATTTTTACGTCACTTTAATCTCTTACGCTTTCTCGTCTAACTGCGTTTACGGAAGGAATTTGATCGCCAGAAAAACGATTATAGTGAATGATCCTGAAAAGATAGATATATACTGCCATATACCTTTTTTTAGAACTTTTAAAAGGGAACAATTGTGTCAAACATGACTTTTACGTAACTTTAATCTTTTAGGCTTTCTCGTGTAACTATGTCTACGGAAGAAATTTGATCATTGATCACCATAAAAATGGTTATAGTGAGTCAACCTTAAAAGATAGACATACACTGTTGCATACTTTTTTTCAGAACTTTAAATGGGGAACAATTCTGTCAAACATGATTTTTACGTAACTGTAACCGTTTACGTTTTCCCGTATAAATTCGTTTCCGGAAGAAATTTCATCACCATAAAAACGGTTATAGTGATCCAACCATAAACGATAGACATATGATGTCATAGATTTTTTTATACAACTTTTAAAGAGGAACAATTCTATAACACATATTTTTTACGTAACTGTAACTGTTTACGTAGCGCACGCAATAGAAGCTCTCAAAACGGATAAATTTTCCCTGTTTTTGCATCATATTTCCTTGATGGCCCACTCGTATTGATGGTAACATGATGTTATATAGCTTATAGTCTTCCTGGAATAATAGCCTACGTAAAACTATAAGAGTTTTTCAATTCAAGCTATTAATTCCATTAAAATTGTTAATTTACATTTACTATTAGAGTTATCCAAAAATGTAAGACGTTGTGTTTGATTACCATTAAATAGGTCAACCTTAAAAGACAGACATATACCGCCGCAGACTTTTTTAGATCATTTAAAGAGGAACAATTATGTCTTACATGATTTTCACGAAACTTTAACCGTTTACGCAGCACACGATGTAGAAGCTCTAAACAGTATACATTTTGCCCATCTTGCCAACATTTTTCATTGTTACTCCGCTGCTAAATATAACAACCTGATGTTATATAATTTCTAGTCTTCCTTGATAACTAAGCTTGCTGATAGTAAAATATTTCTTAATTCGAATTAGTAGTTCTTGAGACACTGCGATTACCAACCCGCCTGCCAAGCGTGGTGATTACTGGCACAACCACGATGACTAAAACAAGGCAGCAATGGCCCCCAGGCCCCGACTACCCCGCTATTCCTAGTTCTGGTAGCGGTTATGGTAACGGCGGGGCAGGGGTGCTAATAATCTCCGGAAGAGATTCCGTTGCCAACCCCGACGACTTGACCTGGCAACATACAACACACGCAATTTGATTTTTCCCTCAGTACCTGAAGACGAAGCTCTTCGAACAGTGTGTGTTGCCAGTGATGACCTACGGCTCCGAAACGTGGTCGCTGACTAAGGGCCTTAATTCGAAAGCTCAGAGTCACTCAGCGTACGATGGAGAGGGCTATGCTCGGAGTTTCTCTACGCGATCAAATCAGAAATGAGGAGATCCGTAGCAGAACCAAAGTCACCGACATGGCCCTACGAATCGTGAACCTGAAGTGGCAATGGGCGGGGCACATAGTCCGACGGACCGATGGACGTTGGGGCCCGAAGGTGCTGGAGTGGCGACCCACGATATAAAGAGGTTTGCAAGACCGGGCCTTGTGGATGTCATTACGTGAGACCTATGTCCAGCAGTGGACGTCCATCGGTTGAAGCGACGACGACGAGATAAACCCGTTCAAACATAGATATGGAATCCTTCTATATACGGTTCTGTACACAGTGGTCCAGTCTTACATTTACCTCGGGGATCTAATATCAAACCACGGATGGCTATAACAAGAACGGCGATGGACAAGATGAAGAAAATATGGAGGAATCGGAACATCACAAAGACCACGAAATCTAAACTCGTGAGGACTCTTATCTACCCCATATTTCTATACGCTGTAGAGACGTGGACACTGCGAGATTTGGAAAGGCAGAAAATAGATGCTCTAGAAATGTGGTGCTGGAGAAGAATGCTTGGAGTTTCTAGTACAGTTTTCACTACTACAATCTCGCATTCTGACATTCTTCGGACACGTTTCTCGGCGTGACAACCAGTCCATCGAACGCCTCGTCGTTCAAGGAAAAGTGGAAGGCATCAGACCGCTTGGGAGGTCACCCACTCGATGGACCGACTAAATCAAATCTGTACTGGAATGCAGCAGGATGACCTCGAACAGGGAAAAATGACGAGCGGTTGTCATGCGCATAACATCTGCCCACTCCATTACTTCATCATCAGAAAAACTTGATGAAATTACTGTTAAAATGTCGCATGAGGAAATCGTGGTTATTCGTTAAACGAGACTACAAACGAAGGTTAAAATTGCAAGTCAGAATAGCGGTACTTATGAATCAATAACATTTCTGTTGAGGAATTAATTCAAATATTTTTAATAAAAATATGCGAAGTCATTACTTGTTTCAATGGAAATCCTGACCACAAATTAAGGAGGCTTTTAACGAAGCTTAATAGATTACCTAGCAAGGGGGTAATAAAAATAAAAACAGGAAAAGTATATCGGTGGATGTCCTTGGGCTAACTCACCAGTCGCAGTCCAAGTTATAAGGGTCGCTACAATTTTCGTTATATCTTTTGAATAGAATACCCGATTTTAATAATTTAAAAAGTATTTTACAGGTATTTAAATGGTCTTTAATGAAATATAATTTAATAGGATTAGGATAAATACAGAGTTATGAATAATATGTTTGATTTTGTCGCCACTTTTGAAATGTAAATGAAGTTATAGTGGTATAACTACAGTAGTTGGATAAATGGTATCTGGGATTTTTTTGTAGATATTAATATCTTCTATAATATTGTAGAACATTTTTTAGTTCTATCAGCAATAGTTTCCAAAGCACACGCGATGACAGATTTTTTGTGACAAATTTTTTCACACCTTGCGTTACATTAGTGCATTTTTATTGGAAATCGGTGCAGTTTTTTTGTGTAAAAAGGTTACAAACATACATACATACATACATCCAAAAACACAAATGTTTCGTCTTTATAATATTAGTTTAAATTAGGATTAATTAGCTAGTGTATACGACTTTGTGTGTAGAGTCGGTGCTCATATTTCTGAGTCACTGACCTGAATAAATTGATTACCGTAAAAAGTTTACAATGAATCAACCTTAATAGATAGATATAAACAATTTCTAACGATTTTTTTATAATTTTTTATTTGGAATAATTGCATCATACGCGATTTTTGCGTAACTTTTCCCATTTACAAAGCGCATGCAACAAAAGTTCTAAAAGGAAAACCTATTTTTTTTTAAATGCTTATAATGAGTCAACCTTAAAAGATAGACATATACTGTCATAAGTTTTTTTATAGACAATTTTAATGAGAACAATTCATTCATACATGATAATTGAATAACTTTAACCGTTTACGCAGTGGAAGCTCCTAAAAGGAATCAATTTTTCCCATTTTTCCAACTGTAGAAGTTCAACGATAAATGACTTATACTTTCAGACCTTTGCTATGAATCACATATGATGCATGCTTCAAGTTATCAGTTACTAAATGCTGAGCATAGACCTTCTATATCACAGGAGAGAGGGTTATTAGAGCACCGACCCACTATGCTGCTACACTGGGAATCAGCAAGCTTAATGTGTCCCAGAATTGCTCCCTGGATTCGCAGGTTTCCTCAGAATATATAGGAAGCTTCTTCTCTTCGCGGGTTTTCTATCACTGAAAAAGCTGCAATGGAGACTAAATAAGCACGTGATTTTCTTTTTATAAAGAGAAACTTAGTAGTAAGTAAAAAAGTAAGTAACAGCCCATTAACGTCCCACGGTTTTTAGAGCAAAGACCCATCACGCTGCTCCACTGCGGATTGGCAGGCATAGTACACAAGTGTACTTTCTATTCCTTCACTCTCTTAGTCCGACGTGACGGCAATCTGACACGACTGAAGCGAGATCAGGTGCAGGACCGACGGCTTAACGTGCACTCCAAGGCACGGGGTTGGAGCACACCGCCAACTTCCCAACTTCGGGCAAATATTGAGAGAATCTTAATAGAAAACTCAATATCTATTTCGAATTGGTCCGATCCGGGACTAGAACCCAGGACCTCATGGCTGTAGTCCAACATGCTAACCACTAGACCAATGAGGCAGTTTACATGCTCACACATTAGGGTAACTTAGTAGTAAAAAAAAAAGTAAGTAGCAGCCTATTAACGTCCCACTGCTGGGCACAGGCCACCTCACTCCGAGGAGCGAGGGTTTTTAGAGCATAGACCCACTACTCTGCTCCACTGCGGATTAGCAGGCATAGTACACAAGTGTGCTCTCTATTCCTTCACTCTCATAGTCCGACGTGACGGCAATCTGACCGGAGAGAGATCAGGCGCAGGACCGACGGCTTAACGTGCTCTCCGAGTTACGGGGGTGGATCACACCGCCAACTTCCCAACTTGGACTCGACCCCAGGACCTCATGGCTGTAGTCCAACATGCTAACCACTAGACCAATGAGGCAGTTTACATGCTCACACATAGGGTAACTTAGTAGCACCTGCCCAGAATTGGAAGCTGCGTCTTTCTAAAGTATGAATGACGCCTCATCACAGCTTAAATTATTAGTTATAGTGCATCAGATAAATAGGAAGCTTAAAAAACGAAACTGAAGACCGAATAACGAAAACATTCGATACAGCAAGTAATCTGTTACAATAAGGTTCTGTTGTCCAGTGGTTAGGTTAAACTACGATTCATTAACGGTTTAAGACACTTCAGTTTTAAGAAATACATTAAGGTTCTGTAGTAAATCATTGGTCTAGTGGTTAGCGTGTTCGACTACAGACATGAGGTCCTGGGTTCGAGTCCCGGGTCGGGCCAATTCAAAATCAATATTGAGTTTTCTATTAAGATTTTCTCAATATTTGCCCGAAGTTGGGAAGTTGGCGGTGTGATCCACCCCCGTGCCTCGGAGAGCACGTTAAGCCGTCGGTCCTGCGCCTGATCTCTCTCCGGTCGTGTCGGATTCCCGTCACATCGGACTATGAGAGTGAAGGAATAGAGAGTGCACTTGTGTACTATGCCTGCCAATCCGCAGTGGAGCAGCGTGGTGGGTCTATGCTCTTAAAAAAACCCTCGCTCCTCGGAGTGAGGAGGCCTGTGCCCAGCAGTGGGACGTTAATGGGCTGCTACTTAAGTAAATCATTGCATAAAGATATCTTCTTTGAATAGCACGCAACTTTCTTTTTAGAAACCTTGTGCCTGTCTAGAAAACCAATCGGTGACTTCTCTGATCAAGATTCCACTACTCTTACCACTAGTCCATCACAGTTTCAAATTAGAAAGTTTATTATAAATGAATTAAACGAAGAGTATATTTATAAATGATTATAATTTTCCGCCTTTTCATGCATTCCCGATAAGCCCTATCAGAAGCTATGATAACATCAATAGTTAATGCAAGAGTACCTTCGCGTAATAACTCAATTTCATGGATATTTGACCTACATTGCCATTCGTTCTGTATTATACATACGGGCGTATAATCAATGTAACACCTAGAAGTTCTTCTAACTTCAACTTGTTGTACGTACATAAAAACATTGACTCTTTTAATAAAAGAGTGAATGTACATCATATAACTTACGAAACCAAAACAAACTTGTTATAAATTCTAGTAGGCTGCAAAAGATTGACAACTCATTTAAAGGTAACTGTATACGTTTCTATAATAAACGCGTGGGAGTGAACGAACTGCTCTAATTTGAATTGAAATATATTAAACTAATATGATATTGCAATGATGATGATAACAAAAAAACACTCTTCTCGGATCAGGTCACGAAGGAACCCTTGTAACTTTAGATTTTAAGTCGTTCTAGAGTATCATCATCAGACGTACATTAGAATTAGAGTGTGGAAAAGAAAAAAAATTATTTGACGATTCAAAAGTGCTGTAATATGCCTACTTGAATAAAGATATTTTGATTTGATTTGATTTGATTTATAAAATACAATAGTTATATAATATTTACAATCAATTTGTTGGATTACTGTGACGATAAAAGCTTGGGGTTGAAGTATTCTGTTTTTGACAAACGGGAGTGTCAGGATATCGATCTCTTTGAAGGAGCTAATGGAGAGAAAGGTTTATCAGAGAAAATATGCAAGCTGACCTCTGTAAAGGTCATCTTAGGTTTAATATGTCGCTGGGTTTTAGTGGCTATTCTGGCACAGCCAGTGAGTCCCACACTCACAAAGCATTTCTCAGCTGACAAAAACCAGGATATCCACTAACACCTAACCGTGATATTGTCATTTGTAAATGTGTAACCAGGGGTTCTACTCTGGCCTCCTGAATAAAGCCAACAAGCAAATGGAGAAGTTGTATAATTCTTTCCTGTTTCCCACTTATCGCCGCTGTGTGCTATCCGTTTCGTGTGTTTCTTTTAGCGAGATGGTATCGCAAAAGAAGATAACCGTTTTCCAGTGGGCGGGGCTATAGTGGGAGCTATCCGCCCTCATTTGGAGAATGGTAAAGGTACAGAGCACGGATCGCTCTCCAATAGATTGGCACAGGTGCTTATTAGTCATGGTTGCTTCGGAAAATACCTGTACCAAACTATTGGTTGTGAGCCGTCGGTGATCTGTCACGAGTGTGGTGTCCACTTACGCCCAGCGCTGTCATCTCGCTAAAGGAAGCACGACGAAGGGGAGCAGGATACTGGAGATTGGGTTTCATACCCCTCCTCCCCCTGTGCACGAGAGGAATGCCTCAACAAACCACTGGCTTCCCACTCATGGTTGACGACGGTCCCGCTTGATTTTAGTGGGTAATGCGAGTTCTTCTCGTGGAGTTCCACACTCTTGACTCTACAGTCGGAGTGGGTAAATACATTAACTGGCCTAGCGACAAAATAAAGCTGCTCTCCATGGCTGCTCAGTGACAAGCACGACATCATAATATGCTGCTGAGGCCCCCAGCTGGGACATTTTGCTACTGTATCTACAGAGGCACCACAATGATGACTGTTCACAGGCAGCAGGGAGTGAATGAAAAGCTTTAATTTAACAAAATTATATCGTTATCTTATGATTTGTTCAAACGATTTAATCTGGGTGCTTCTCAAGACAGAGTATGGGGGAAACTATGGAGCTTTAGATATTTAAATCGCTCTTAAACATGTTGTTTAAGAGCGATTTCAATATCAGTGTTTGTTTTTGTCAGCCTTAATAAATAGCCAGAGGGTACCTCAAAGAGCCTGTTCGCGCCAACTGGGCGCGAGAGGGCGCCTCTGCGCTGCTCTATGAGCATAGGGCAATATAGTCTATAGATTATCGGTAGTCTGTAGTCGTAAGAAGCCGAGCCGAGTTGTCAACCACGAGGCCTTTCGAACGGGCGAGAAAGAAGCCGGTCTCGTGGGTTTTTGCCTTGATTTGTCGGGAAAGTGCGGTAATTCACGCGTTTTGGTTTGGTGTCGATGGTTAGACATCACGTTTCGAAGCCCTATCGTAGTACCACGACGAAGTGCGGCGGGCAAAGCGCGGCTAGGTTATTTCCGCCCACGCGGTGGTCGCAGTTGGATTTTCCTGTTGTTCCTGTGTGTTTAGAGTGGAAGAGAGAACCAGCGTCGCCGACAGCAGCTTTCCACGACGCTTTGGCAGGTTACAGACAAATTCCACCCACGCACTTACAAATACACATCCCACGTTTCATTCATCTGCCAGGCCTCGTCGCCGTCAAGGAGATCGGCGCCTGGAGACCAGGTAGGTGCAAAATCATTCAAATCTGTTCGAACCCTCTGGAATCTCTCGCATAATTTCTCCTCCCGCCGTCTACAGTAATCGAGGTTACCTTCACCACTATGTGCCCTGGTGATCGTGATAAGGTCACGGCTGGCGGGATCAGGGGCAGACTGGCTGTGCCTAGAGAAGTGTTGCTGCCAACACTTAAGTATGTCAGAAGATGCACAAAAAAAAATGCGGTTGAGAAGTATGAGTGGATTGAGTGACAGAGTAAGAAATAGTGCGATAAAAGAACGTTGTAGTATAAAAGAAGATGTAGTGACTAAAGTTGAGAAAGGTATACTTAGATGGTTTGGGCACGTAAGGAGTTGAATGCGAAAGGGGAAGACCAAGGCGAAAGTTCCTGGACCAAATCCAAAACATTTGAAAGGTCCATGTCAAGAGTATGAATGGTTTAGTGAGAATGAAAGAAGAAGCGAGAGAAATATGCAAGGATCGTGGCAAATTCAAAATCAAAATATTCTTTATTCAAGTAGACTCAAAAAGCACATTCAAACCCATTTTTAAGGGACAGGTAAAGGCACATTTTCTGTTTATGCAAATAAGACGACAATTTTACCTTCTCTTAGTATTTTGTTATAATTGTTTATTTTATTCCATAAATCTCTTTTAGCAGTCTCTCAACTCATAGATCGCCTTATTGTGTTGTACTGTCATTTAGTTTAAGTGTCTCCTATCTGCATATTTCTTGTGATGTGTAAGCAAATTGTTACTAATAATATCTACAGTTTGTTCGCGTTAAGAATGCAGCGAGTCATCGTTCTAACCAATAAAATCTTTTCAAATTACAAGGTCAAGTTCACAGTGACTAACTGAAGCTAAGTATCTATCTAATGTTTATATATCTTAAGGGTTCTACACATCGCGTTGTTGCCGGTTGGGTGGTCACTAGCGACGACCGAAGCCTCCCAGTTCAGACTTAGTCAAACTTGAAAGTACCACATCCTAGTTTGCCCCGAGAATTGAACTTAGGTCCTCGGACGTTAAAACCTTACACTCATTTGTCAATTTGTTTTATAAGAAAATGTTAAAAGTATTTGAGGTAGCATTTCCGCTGTAGCCCATTAACGTCCCACTGCTGGGCACAGGCCTCCTCACTCGCATGAGAGACGGTTTTTAGAGCATAGACTCACCACGCTGCTCCACTGCAGATTGGCAGGCATTAGCACTCTCTATTCCTTCACTCTCATAGTCCGATTTGACGGTAATCCGACACAACTGGAGAGAGATCAGGCGCAGGACCGACGGCTTAACGTTCCCTCCGAGGCCCGGGGGTGGATCACACCGCCAACTTCCCAACTTCGGGCAAATATTGAGAAAATCTTAATAGAAAACTCAATATTGATATTTGAATTGGCCCGACCCGGGACTCGAACCCAGGACCTCATGTCTGTAGTCGAACATGCTAACCACTAGACCAATGAGGCAGTTATGAGGCATTTCCGTTGACGTCACTGTAAATATTTAATGTCATAATATTACCGGTTTGCGAGCGCTCGTTACACTATCGGATTTGAAAATCATTTATTGCAATAAAAAATGCAAATGTGTGGTCATGGCCGCTGACAACTGTTGGATTACTATTGCAACTCACTTAAATTTCGCTTTATATTAAAAGCGACAACGAATTTATAAATACTGTCTTAGTTCAGAATGAAAAATATCATATTACGCTTTTGGATGATTCTATTATTAATTATTTTGTTGATAATCAACCAGCGTTTTTGCATTATATTTTAATTGCTTATTGTTTAGCGCTTCTGATTGTAATGTCTATAGTCTTGTAATGCATTGGTATAGGTTATAATAATTTATAAAAATTTATAACAATAACATTCTATTTTCCTTTATTATTATTTTTTATAATTCCTGGCAAACCTCAGCGAGCGCTCTGATCTGGTAAGAGGCAATTTGCACTTGTGGTTATAATACAGCATCCTACCAAAACACATATCTCTTTGTTGGAGGGGTAGTGGCTGGTAGTAGTAAGGTGGTAACGGCCTTGGCCAAAGCCTCCCACCAGTCTTAGACAGAGACAAACCAGAAAATGCAGTATCCTAAATTCGCCCCACCGGGGATTAAATCCGGACCTCTGCTAGCAAAGCGAGTATTCGCACCACTACATCAGCGAAACCTCAAAAACCTTTATATTTTATTGAGTACTATCCACAAACTTTATACATTGTGCTGCTATCAAAACGGCTGACGCGAGCCATGGGAGGCGACATGTTTGCAATGGCGGGTTGTAATGCGACACACGATACGATAGCATTGGAAAATTTTCTGTACTCCGGTTACCAACGAGAATGTTATATGATTACTTCATTAGAAAATATTGGAATTGAATTATTGGCCATGCATGATAGATGCGTCACAAGCCGAACTCTTAGGCCGATCGTGCCTTGAATATATGCAATGCTCTCCAAAAACAGGATGTGGACAAAAATATCCTTCTTCTGTGAGACTGTAGTCTCGCTTATGAAGGAGGAGAGAAAGGGAGAATGCTGCGGATACTTCCCCTCACCGCCGAAGAAGGCGGGATACTAGACGACGTGTGTTTGGGCTACTCCTCCTGCCTCCTTGAATCCTCAGTTGAACATCTGGTGCCTCACTTTGAATGAAGAGGGTTCCGCTGGGCTTTAGTGGGTATTGCGAGGTCTCCTCCCTCGCCGAGTCCAGCACTCCTGATCCTTATTGTCGTCGTCGCTTTAACCGATGGACGTGCACTGCTGGACATAGGTCTCACGTAATTATGTCCACAAGGCTCGATCTGACGTCGATCCACATGGGGGGTCTCCCTATACTACACCGCCCATGGCGGGGTCGCCATTCCAGCGCCTTCGGGCCCCAACGTCCTTAGGTCCGTCGGAATATGTGCCCCACCAATTGTCACTTGAGGTTCGTGATTCGTAGGGCTATGTCGGTGACTTTCGTTCTGCCACGCTTCACGCTGAGTGACTCTGAGCTTTCGAATGGGGCCCATAGTCAGCGACCACGTTTCGGAGACGTAGGTCATCACTGGCAACACTTACCGTTGAAAGAGCTTCGTCTTCAGGCACTGAGGTGTATCGGACGAAAATATCTGGCGTAGTTTCCCGAACCCTGCCCAACATAGCTGGACTATGTGGCCCACGTATACTCGTCTACAATTTCGAGTGGTGAGTTCTCAACGATGATTGAGTGGAGCAGAGCATGGATATTCGACGTAACTTTCGTCTCTTCATATTCATTTTTGCCCGTGGTTCACCTGTTAAGATTCTGCTCAGGTCGTCGAGCATTGTATTGAGATCTTCGAGAGTATACTTTAATAAATAGATAAATAAAATAAATATCCTTTCTAGAAACAAAAGTAAGGCCTACGCACACAACTAATATAAATGAGTTTGTTTAAGCGTGTGTGCGCGTCTGTAGCCAGCGCGACTGCATTCTTCGTGGCTATCTTGGAAAACTGGGCACCAGAGACTTTTGTGGTCATAATTACTGACGAAATATTAATAGCTATTAAAAAAAACAGTGTCAACTTACAGTTACAGTTACATTTTATATAATATTTCACAAGCGGTTAAAATTATTTATCAGATTGAGTGATAAATACAGATACAATTAACCTGGTCTTATAAGGTTCGTGTTTAATGGAAGTATTCTTCTATTTTATATGAACTTACATTAATAAAGTAAACTTTATGTACACATAATCCCTTGGGAAAATAGAAAGCCTTTCTTAAAAAGGTTATCTAAAAGTTATGGTAGTTAAGTATTCCCATAGGGGTAGGGTGAGACCACGTCCTTCCACTTGCCATGATCTTTGCATATCTCCTTCGCTTCTTTCATTCTCATTAAACCTTTCACACACGTTCTTCGGTTTAGTACTCTTGAACTGACCCTTATTTCAAATGTCCTGGATTCGGTTCAGTCTTCCCCTTCTAACTTTCGCATTCACTCTTGACTCATAAATCCTTTTTGTCAGTCTCCTTTCATTCATTCTCTCTACATGCCCAAACCATCTAAGCATACCTTTCTCAATTTTAGTCACTACGTCTTCTTTTATACCACAACGTTCTCTTATCACACTATTTCTTACTCTGTCACTCAGTTTTAATCCACTCATGCTTCTCAACGCTCTCATCTCTTCCGCATTTATTTTACTTTTGCTTTTTTTGCCTACCCTCCTCCACGCACAGGCAGTCGGGCCCTTTGAGACACCATCTGGTTATCCATAAAGGCGTGCAGAGCACCATTTACCATATTCCCTGCATTATATCCACTTATTTCGGGAGTCCCGGGTCGGGCCAATTCAAAAATCAATATTGAGTTTTCTATTAAGATTTTCTCAATATTTGCCCGAAGTTGGGAAGTTGGCGGTGTGATCCACCCCCGTGCCTCGGAGAGCACGTTAAGCCGTCGGTCCTGCGCCTGATCTCTCTCCGGTCGTGTCGGATTCCCGTCACATCGGACTATGAGAGTGAAGGAATAGAGAGTGCACTTGTGTACTATGCCTGCCAATCCGCAGTGGAGCAGCGTAGTGGGTCTATGCTATTAAAACCCTCGCTCCTCGGAGTGAGGAGGCCTGTGCCCAGCAGTGGGACGTTAAAGGGCTGCTGCTTACTTTACTTTACTTACCAATATTCTCATAGCCAACTACTGAAGTCATTCTCTTAAAAATGTAACGGAAGCCTTAATAATGCACATTATTTCGTAACGATTCATTAATAAGACGATAACAACGTCGGAGTTTCAAACTTGATCATAATTTGACCTGTGACTCACACACGTATATTCTACTGTAAAGCTTGAGAGTTATTTAGCTCTATTGCACACCAGACCTGATGGTAAGTGATGATACAGTCTAAGATAGAAGCGTGATAATCTGGTAATAGCCTCTTATGGTTATATAAAACATCGTACTGGAACACAAATCTATTGCCACTTAAAAGACTGTATAATCACTTACCATCACGTGATATTACAGTCAAGCTCTAACCACAGACAACTATAAAAAGAAAAACGAATAGATCTATGATTTATATATCTAGACAGCTCAGACGTTTTATAAATCAAATAACTGATATTTTATCAAGTTATTCAAGTGTAACTTTTATTTCATCGCTTTTAATTTTCTCGTCCATTTATCCCATGTTGCATTACAACAGGTTAGGGTAAAGGGAATGTCACTTAAAGGACAATATCTGCTGTTTCAAATATATCATGGTTTTACATTTACATTGAAATAAAGACCGTTTTTTTTTTTTAAGAGATATCATTTTAATTATAGACTTATATCAGATGTAATTATTTCCAGTAAATGAAACATTTCATAATATGTAGGTCGTTTTTGTAGGTTGATATTTAACGAGTATCGGTTAGCCAATCAATATCACGACAAGTTACGAAAAACAAAACGACTTTCACTTTATCCGCTAGTTTTAAGAAAATTACTAGTTAACTCGCGTAACTTCGTCTGCGAAACAAACAAGACGCTGAAGGAACTAGATGACGACAAAATAGGTTATAAATAGAAAACCTTACAAGATACATATTTATTGTAATATACTTTTTTATAGATTTTTTTAAGAGGAACAAATCCTCCATACATGATAATAGCGTAAATTTAACCGTTTACGTAGTGCAACAGAAGATGTCAAAACGGAAAAATTTCCCCCGTTTTTGCCACATTTATCATTGATGTTCCACTTGTATTGGTGGTTACGTGATGTTATGTAGCCTGTAATGCTCCTGGATAAATAGGCTATCTAAAACTATAAGAATTTTTCAATTAGAGCCAGTCGTTCTCCTGAAATTGACTAATACACAATAGAAGCTCTCAAAACGTACAAATTTCTCTCATTTTTGCAACATTTCTCCTTAATGCTCCACTCGTATCGGTGATAACGTGATGTTATGTAGCCTGTAGCATGCCTTTATAAACAGACTACTTAAAACTAAAAGAATTTTTAAATTCTAACCAGTTGTTCTCCTGAAATTGACTAATACGCAGTAGAACCTTTCAAAACGTACAAATTTCCCCCGTTTTTGCAACATTTTACCTTGATGCTCCACTCGTAATGGTGGTAACGTGATGTCATATAGTCTGTAGCCTTCCTGGATAAATAGGCTATCTATAATTATAAGAATCTTTCAATTTAAGCTAATAGTCCTCCTGAAATTGACTAATACGCAACAGAAACTCTCAACACGGATAAATATTCCCCGTTTTGCAACAATTTTCCTTAATGGCCCCGTTGGTATTGGTGGTAACGTGATTTTATGTAGCCTGTAGCCTTCTTGAACAAATAGGCTATCTAAACCAATACAAAAATTTCAATTCGTGCCACTAGTTCTCCTGAAATTGATTATCACGCAATAGAAGGTCTCAAAACGTACAAATTTACCCCAGTTTTGCAACATTTTTCCTTAATGCTCCACTCGTATTAGTGGTAACGTGATTTTATGTAGCCTGTAACGTTCCTGGATAATTAGGCTATCTAAAACTATAAGAATTTTTTGGTATTCGAGCCAATACTTTTACTGAAATTGACTAATACGCAGTAGACCCTTTGAAAACGTATAAATTTTCACCGTTTTGCAATGTTTATCCTCGATGCTCAACTTGTATTGATGGCAACGTAATTTTATATAGCCTGTAGTCTTCTTGAATAAATATATTATCTCAAAATAATTTCTAAATTCTAACCAGTTGTTCTCCTGAAATTGACTAATACACAATAGAATCTCGCAAAACGTACAAAATTCCCCCATTTTTGCAACAGTTTTCCTTAATGCTCCACTCGTAATACTGGTTACATGATGTTATTAGCCTGTAACATTCCTGGATAAATAGGCTATCTAAAACTACCAGAATTTTTCAAATCCAGCCAGTAGTTCCCCTGTAATTGACTAATAGATTTATGCAAGAGTATATGACGTTGTATTTAATACGAGTGACCTCTTGTCTCGTATTAAATACAAACATATACGTGACCGCATGATGTAATATGTGTCATATAAAGTCTAGGATTCAATTTCCTTATATGCAAATGGTCAGCTATGAAATACATAGTATAAAGGGAGATTCACCACTCTTTCACTCAACATGAAATTTCCCAAAAAATATTCAGATTGACTTGAAATTTCACATTAGCTTTAACCCAGGGTCGGTAACATTTGAGTGGAAAAGCCAAAATCTACAATTTACAAAATTTCAAAACTTTTCGCCTTCGTCGTCATCGCTTTAACCGATGGACGTCCACTGCTGGACATAGGTCTCACATAATGATGTCCACAAGGCCCCACTCCAGCACCTTCGGCCTCCAACGTCTATCGGTCCTTCGGAGTATGTGCCCCGCCCATTGCCACTTCAAGTTCGTGCAGGACTATGTCGGTGACTCTGGTTCTACTACGGATCTCCTCATTTCTAATTCGATCACGTAGAGAAACTCCGAGCATAGCCCTCTCCATGGCACGCTGAGCGACTCTGAGCTTTCGTATGAGGCCCATAGTCAGCGACCACGTTTCAGAGCCGTAGGTCATCACTGGCAACACGCACTGTTCGAAGAGCTTTGTCTTCAAGCACTGAGGAGTATCGGACGAAAATATCTGGCGTAGTTTCCCGAACGCTGCCCAACCGAGTTGGATTCGGCGGTTGACCTCTTTCTCGAAATTGGACCTACCTAGCTGGACAATGTGTCCCAGGTATGTATATTCGTCTACAATTTCGAGTGCTGAGTTCTCAACGATGACTGGGTGGAGCGGAACATGGATATTGGACATAACTTTCGTCTTATCCATGTT
>JACTOM010000912.1:5110331-5162194 GCA_015832385.1 Elymnias hypermnestra | reverse complement strand
ATCAAAAGAATTTGCCACGGGTTCCATCAAAAGGTTTGCCAAGGGCCTCTTTAAAAGAATTTGCCACGGGACCCACCAAGAGAATTTGCCACAGGCTCCATCAAAAGAATTTGCCACGGGTTCCATCAAAAGGTTTGCCAAGGGCCCCTTCAAAAGAATTTGCCACGGGACCCACCAAAAGAATTTGCCACAGGCTCCATCAAAAGAATTTGCCACGGGTTCCATCAAAAGGTTTGCCAAGGGCCCCTTCAAAAGAATTTACCACGGGACCCACCAAAAGAATTTGCCACAGGCTCCATCAAAAGAATTTGCCACGGGTTCCATCCAAAGGTTTGCCAAGGGCCTCTTCAAAAGAATTTGCCACGGGATCCACCAAAAGAATTTGCCACAGGCTCCATCAAAAGAATTTGCCACTGGACCCATCTAAACAACTTGCCACAGGCTTCTTCAAAATAATTTGCCACGGGCCCAATAATAAGAATTTGCCACGTGCCCCTTCAAAAGAATTAGCCACGGGTCCTATCAAAAAATTTGCCACTGGGCCCATCAAAAGAACTTGCCCAGGCATTTAGATAAGAGCAACCAATGCACTTCATTCACACTCCTTTTTATGGTCCCTGTAATCTTTTGAATTATAGTAAGGTTTTTCAATTAACTTTTTTTAAATAAAGTTTTTATAGAAAATTCAATAACGGTTAGGAACTCAGGCGATAACCGTCCAGAAAAGACAAGAATTACGATATCTATGCAGTAGTAAAACCTGTTGTCAGTCCCTGAGAGCTTTCTTAATAAGTCTACTATCTATCTAACTGGACACCATTACCAGTAATTATACATAATTAAGAGTCTTAGTTGGTGTACAAACAGTAACCTAGATCACGCTATTATTCTGTGAGTACATAATACTTAAAAGTTGATTATACTGTTACATTTCCTCTTTAAAGGCAGCACTTATGATTTGACCCTTGGACTAAAAAGACATGATGTAATAACCTTTCAACGTATCACTGCTGGATACATGACATATTCATAGGGAAGAGGGTTTTTAGAGCAATCCATAACCCTGTCCCACTACCAATTAGGAGGAGATACAATTTTCTTAGAATTGCTCCTGGGGAATGGAAATTCCTTCATCGAAAAGCACAATGATAATCAAGCACGTAAAAGAAAAAGTTAGTGATGCACTGCATGGAAGCCACAATTTCTCTAAACGAAAATCCTCGTTCCTCACCACTAAGCTTTGTTCTTTGCTGGTATTATGTAAATAAGGCTAATCTAATTCAAAACTATGCTAATGGTGCAAATCTAGCAATAAAACAAGATGGAAATTCTACACAATTTATGTGGTAATCCATTCGTCTGTTACTAGCAAAATCCACACGTGCCGGTTAGGAGTTGTAGACAGGTTTATAAAATTATTATTCAAATTGCAATCGTGATTTCGGTCACGTTCAACTTGTCTAACAACTTGCATAAACAGGACTACTCCGTATCCTTAGCAACTGACGTAGATGGCTAGTCAAGAATTAAATCTTGTCTTTTTATTGGTAACACGTTAGCGTTTTTCTTTAACCTCTTGTGGTTTCTATCGTAAGCAGCCTTCCAATTCAAATTACAGATTAGAAAATGCCATTTGGTAAATTTGTCTTACAATGGACCCAGAACCTATGTTAACGAATGTAAGTTCTGGATCATTACACCAAACATACATACATAGATACATAGCATCACGCCTCATTCGCTTCGGGGTAGGCAGAGTCCACGTCCTTCCACTTGCCACGATTCCTGCATATCCCCTTCGACTCTTTCATTCTTATTAAACCTTTTATACAAGTTCGTCAATTTAGAGTACTCATGACTTGGCCCTTAATTAAAATGTCCTGTATTTGGTCCAGGAACGTTCGCCTTGGTCTTCCCCTTCCAACATTCGCATTTACTCTTGACTCATAAATGTTTTTGTCAGTCTTCTTTCATTCCTACCTACCAAGCATAGCATACCTTTCTCAATTTTAGTCACTACGACTTCTTTTATACCACAACGTTCTCTTATCACACTATTTCTTACTTTATCATTCTGTTTCTCAACGCTCTCATCTCTACCGCATTTATTTTACTTTTGTGATTCTTCTGCCCATACCCAACTTTCACTACCAAACATAAGTGTTGGCACCAACACTCCTGCATGCACATCCAGCGCGCAGGGCACCATTTGCCATATTCCCTGCATTCACATACATACATACATAGCATCACGCCTCATTTCCATAGGGGTAGGCAGAGACAACGCCAAACATGTCTTCGAAATACTTCGCTTCTTCAAAACTGCTTTAGTTCTTTTAAATATATTCAATCCTATCTATTCACTGGATTATCATTCGCAGAGTTATCGATCCCGTAGAAATGTAGACAAACATATTACGGAAAGGAGTCACTTTACTAAATTTCAAGTCAATCACATATAGTTTTGAAGATCTTTTAAAGCTTGATTCAGATTAATAGTCAAAAGTCGTCGATACGGGTTTTGGGGCAAATTGGTTGGTTGGTTATATAACATACATGGTTGATGATATCAGAAAAACCAGTCATACATCTAAACATTAATAATGTTAACATTTGGATGGTTCCAAGGGTCTTGATTACGCACGATATAATGAATTAATAAGATTGAAAGAACTTATTAAAATAGATAAAATAAATATACAGAAAGCACTTTCATTTGTGACGAAGCACTTCTAAACAAACTTGTGTTTAAAAAGTTCTAAGTAACTTAGAAAGAGGGAAAGGATATCGTTGCAGAAATACAATATAGAAATAGAGAATCTAATTTAATTATCTAAGTTAGATCCGGATTGTCACTGTATAGAAGGCGATAAGAGATAAATGACTTTCAATTAGCATTGGATACTGTATCACATGTGATCTAATATCAACACATTCACTCTTACTAAAAACAATCAATGTTTATCTGGAGGCAACAAGTCTATCTATAATTATCATGAATGACAATAATAGTTCACTGAATGATAATAATAAAAAATTGAAACTTCTACGACGGCCTCTTGTAGGTTTTGGAATGTAATATCTACTATATCATTGTGATTGCAATCTAATTGCTTATTAAAACGTATTTAATAGAATCGCATTACTCACAATACCGTCACATAGTGACTCGATAGTTGTCACGATATATTGGAAATACCGATCAATATCGCACCTGTGACTTCCTCATTTCCTTTCATCAAAAAATACATAACTTCCTTAAAACAAAGAAGTTTTATATGCCATTGATTTCGATAACTGTCGTGCCCATTTCCAACTAATTTAGGGCATGGCTTAGCATTTGTTTTTATTGCCATGCTTTTAAATCGCAGGTTAAATTTGGAAAGTGGCATTCTTCAATAGCTCAAAAATCAAATGAAAAAGGACCGCATTGTGATGAAAAGATGAAATTCTCTGGACAGAGAGTGAAGGAACCATATGCCAATGTCTTCAATAAATGTCGTGCCCATTTTCAATTATATTTTAGAGCATCGCTTAAAGCATTTGTTGTTGTTGCCATGCTCTTAAATCGCAGGTTAAATTTGGAAAGTGACATTCTTCAATGGCTCAAAAATCAAACGAAAAAGGAGTACATTGTGATGAAGAGATGAATTTCTCGGAACAGAAAGTGAAAGAACCATATGCCAATGTTTACGATAAATGTCGTGCCCATTTCCAATTATATTTTAGGGCATGGCTTAAAGCATTTGTTGTTGTTGCCATGCTTTTAAATCGCAGGTTAAATTTGGAAAGTGACATTCTTCCATGGCTCAAAAATCAAACCAAAAAGGAGTACATCATACACAGAGAGCGAAGGTACCCGTGTAGCTTTACATTGTAAGTTGTTTTGGTAATATCCTCAGTCGTAAATTGGAATTAACAATTGAAAAAACAACTTTTGACGATTCAAGAGTGCTGTAGAGACCTACTTGAATAAATAGAGTGGCTGGAACAAATTGGATGCAAGTTATGATAAAAGGAGATATTTGGAAGACGCCCTTACCGATCTTGGTGTACCTAGACCTGGACTAGATTAAATAAAATAGAAATAATAATGTAATGATTTACTATTTCATTCACCTACGAGTCAATAAAAACGTGTGCCTAGTTTTAAGTCGATCAAGCGAATGCTTTTCAAGATCTTAAATAATTGTTATTTGCTTATATATTGCGTGGGAATATGGAGAATTCCGTTCTTAATGAGCTTCTACTTTGCGACAGGTACAACTATAACAAATTTGAAGTCTACCAGACCAATATATTCAAAGATTTCCTGATGACTATTATTTTAACCTACAATTTTCCTAAAATCTGTCATCAAAACAATGTTATTATCAGCATTCGATGAACTGACGACACATTTAAAATATCTATTTTAATATGTCATTGAGACTTCAAATAATAAGTTATCTATACCCATGACGATTTCAAGAAGTAGCATTCATGCTTGTATTTCGTCATCCATTGTTTATCAGCCACAACACGTAATTCCTTCTATGAACGCTTACGTGCTAAATTTATAACACGTAGCTGATGTAACTGTAATACTACGCTTCTCTTATTTATTTAGGAACAATAACAGCACATGTTTATTTATTTACAATCTTTTTCGCACAAAGTGCAAACGGTAGAGATGAAGCTACAAAGCTTAATCTACCAGCCAACCTTTCTGATGAAAACTTGTTGGTACATGTACAAACTATAGATTTAAAAGTAATTAAATAACTAACATCCAAAATGAATGCAATTAGACAATTCTAAATGAGAGTGGTTGTCGAGCATACGGTGATATAATTCTTGAGGAAGTGCTTTGCTTGTGCTTTAAAAGAGTTGATGATGCTTTTCTTATCTTCTTGGGGCAATTCATTCCAGACAAGAGCTTAGTGTAAATGAGTCATGTTTAAAACTTGTATGATCAACATATTAAGATTCTGTCAAGCAAACTTAGTTCAGCTGCAGTTGCTGTTAGGAAAGTAAGACAATACTCTAATGTTGAAACTGTAAAAATGGTAAATTTCGTTTACTTTCATAGCTTTATGTCTTACGGCATACTGTTATGAAGTGAAACGAACATTGAAACTATCTTTATATTACAAAGGAGAACAATACGTGCTATATATTAGTTAGGTGCTCGTGCTTCTGTAATGCCATATGTTAAAGCGATGAAGCTTCGGAAACCATTTGCCGGAATTAACATACGCATTTCTAATAAGATACCCGAATCACTTTTGGGTTTACCGCTGAGTTTCTTTCTGGATTCCTTTCAGTCGGATCAGCTTTCAAAACTGATAATGCATTTGTTGCGTACGTTTTAAAAGTACGTTTGAGCCTGAACGCAACATGAAAATCCGAATAAAAATTTCATCGAATAGATTCATATTCTGCATTAAATTCGAATTAAGTCCGAATAAAAATGGCTTTCGGTGATTATCCAAGAGAATACAATCCATCAGTGCACGGGCCTCACGACCCGGCTCGTTACTATGGGGAAGCTGATACCCCCTTCGGACAAGTTAAGCTGAATGAACTTGGAGCATGGTTGGCTCGTAGAAACAAGGCACCCATTAATGCAGATGGGGACATCTGTATTAATGGGTGCCTGCAGCCGAGCCTGGTGGAAATGGCAACACAAGTACACGCAGCGAAAGATGGTGGGTGATACACCATTCTTTCAACTTTTAGTCGGCTCTATGACTTACTTCTATGTTATCAACTATGGCAAGCAATTACAATTTAACTGGTAAAAAAGAAACTGAACCTTACTTTAAGATAGGCAAAAAGGTTGTTGAGAATTGAGTAGAGCTAGCAGAGAATTCTCAAACGTTACTTTCTTGGATAGCCATTCCAGCTTTGAGTAAGAGGATATGTGGTCAAATTTACGAAGGCCAACAATTATGCAAGTATTCAGGAGATGATCAAGCTTGTTAAGACATTCTCAATGTAGGTCTAAATAGTCAGCAGATTGGAAAAGATTGGTAGAAGTAACATGCTCACTACTTGAATTTTAGCATATCGATGATCCTTATATATAAAGTGAACTGATGTGATATATTTTTACCGACTGTCAGTGTGATAAAGAAAACTATCGATCAGTGATCATTACAGCCCTGGCAGTAGGGCGAGACGTTTGAAAAAACAAAGCAGGTTTCTACCTGCGCCCGACGGGATGACTCAGACAGACATTCATCATTGCCTTAATGGCGTAGTCTGTTTCACACCACTAACTATTGTATTTATGTAAGCGATCGATGGAAACTGGATCGCCTTACTGCCAATGGCTTTTGAATTTCACTAAAGGAGGGCACATATTCATACATTTCGTATTTAAACCATAAAGATAGCAGCTTATTAACGTCCCACTACTAGGCACAGACCTCATAGAAGTACGGTTATGAGAACATAGATCCACCACGCCGCAGCACACATTTACACCAGAATTAAGTTGCTGTCTATAAAGAGGAACTTAGTGGTGCCAGCTTTGTAAAAGAACCTGCGACTTTACTAAAAAGAATCAACGTGACTCACCAGTAGGCCATTATTGGCTTATCCATGCCATATCTTATATTAATTGGGTAAGAAATAGTGTGTTAAGAGGACGTTGTGATATAAAAGAAGATGTAGTGAATGAAATTGTGAAAGGTATGCTTAAATGGTTTGGGCACGTAGAGAGAATGAATAAAAGGAGACTGACTAAAAGAATTTATGAGTCAGGAGTGAACGCGAAAGTTGAAAGGGGAAGACCAAGGCAAACGTTTTAAACAAGGGCCAGGTCAAGAGTACTCTAAACCGACGAACTTGTATGAAAGGTTTAATGAAAGTGAAAGAAGCGTAAGAGATAGGCAAAGATCGTGGCAAGTGGAAGGATGTGGTTTCTGCCTACCCCGAAGGGAATTAGGTGTGATCTTATTTATGTATGTATGTAATTAGGTAGTCTCCATTTAGGATCTAGATCAAGGATATACGGTGTATGGGAGACTAATAATTTTTGCTAAGAATTAAGAAATGTACTAGGTATTAAATTAATAAATCATGCTTTCGCAAAAAGCAAGTGTCAATGAATGTGGAAAGCAGGGTAGGTTGCGAAAAGAACAAATATTGAGACATTTAATGGCTCAATATTTTAACATACATATATAAGTAGAATTCTTTAACTAACTGCCTTCATACTATACTAAGACTAAGACAAATCAAACAAAAGACAACTCTTAAAGGTAACAATACATTTTGAGAGGAACTCAATACTGAAAGAGAGATTTTAAATGAACACTCTTACAGAAGGTATTCATCATAACTTGGTTTCATCTTTCAACTTATGCAAGTCGACTTTGAAGAAGTAAAAAATATTATTAAAAGTGTATCTTCCGAATCGTCGGAAGATTCACTACCAACAGATAGATTTAAAAGAACACTCAAAGGAATCCTGATTTTAACTGCAACTTTTACATTAATGACATTTAAATTGATAAAACCTATATCTTGTCTAATCAATTCTTCATTTCTGACATTGAAATATTCCACAATTATTACGCAGTACAGTCAAAAGATAAATTCAAGAATGTAAACCTTTCTAATCAAGTTAAAACGTAAATAATTGAATCAGTCGATAAAATATCTTATGTATTTAATAACCTTGTGGATAAATCACAGCTCACGGCGGTGCATCGACCTTACGGGTTACTTCCAATAGCTGATTAAATGTAACTGTTAACGCGTCTTTAATTTACGAATTATTTAGGATGATCTCACGTTTTCTACTGTTTATTTTCTCTTGGCTGTTATTTACGTAAAATGGCCTTTTGCCTCCAAACATTGACTAATGTAATATCTTATTACAAAGGGCCAGACTGGTTGAGCACGGAGGAGTGTTGGTGCCAACACTAATCTATGGTAGTGAAAGTTGGGTATGGCAGAAGAATCACAAAAGTAAAATAAATGCGGTAGAAATGAGAGCGAGTGGATTAAAACTGAGTAACAGAGTAAGAAATAGTGTGATAAGAGAAAGTTGTAATGTAAAAGAAGATGTAGTGACTAAAATTGAGAAAGGTATGCTTAGATGATTTGGGCTCGTGCAGAGATTGAATGAAAGGAGTTTGACAAAAAGGATTTATGAGCCAAGAGTGAATGGGAAGACGAAGGCAAACGTTTCTGAGCCAAATCCAGGACATTTTAAATAAGAGCCAGGTCAAGAGTACTCTAAACCAACGAACTTGTATAAAAGGTTTAATGAGATTGAAAGAAGCGGCAAGTGAAAGGACGTGGTCTCTGCCTACCCCTATGGGAATGAGGCGTGATGCTATGTATGTATGTATTAGCCTCAGGTCATCTGCCATCTTATGTGTTGTGCTTTACTGTCTTTTTACTCTTGTGTACCATTTAGTAAGCTTCTTGCTCCTCTTTCCTAAATCGTGCACCTTATGGCCTAACCATCTCCATTTCTGTCTATCGTTTCTTGAAAGGTCAGTGAGGTTATTACTCTTTTTTAGTTCGATGTATCATTAAATTTATGGCCGAGTATGCTCCTTTCCTTCCCTCTAAGTAGCCAAGCTAAGTAAGCAGGGTAATATCAATATATTTTCTTTTTAGTGACATGCTTAAAATTCTTTGGATTTCATTACTTATTTTAGCGACTAATGTTACTTTCAGCTGGTTACAATTAAATGTCTTTTTTATTAATTTATTCCTCGGTAAACTTGTGCTAGATGTTTTGCTGGTATTCGGTTTGTGGTTTACTCTTAAACTCTTCTCGAAATTGAGCTGTCCCTCAAGCTCGAGCTTGAGTATAGCTCGAGCCGACATCAGTCGCGTTTACTATCTTTCAAAAATTGGATATCGTTCGTATCGATTTATATACATTGAATAAATTGGGATATCTAATGGTTGGGCTTCATTATGACACACGTTCGCTGCATTACGAGATCTATCAGATCTCGTGCAGGACTTTCGTATTGGGCGTTGACTATAATTGTGTTGTTCCAAGGGGGATTCAATGACATACATACATACATAGCGTCACGCCTCATTCCCATAGGGGTAGGCAGAGACCACATCCTTCCACTTGCCACGATCCTTGCATATCTCCTTCGCTTCTTTCATTCTCATTAAACCTTTAATACAAGTTCGTCGGTTAAGAGTACTCTTGACCTGGCCCTTATTTAAAATGTCCTTGGTCTTGACTCATAAATCCTTTTTGTCAGTCTCCTTTCACTCATTCTTTCTACATGCCCAAACCATCTAAGCATCCTTTCTCAATTTTAGTCACTACGTCTTCTTTTTTACCGTCGCATTTATTTTATTTATGTAATTCTTCTGCCATGCCCAACTTTTGGTACCAACACTCCAGCATGCACTGCCAGTCTAGCCCTTTGAGACACCATCTGGCTATTCATAACGGCGTGCAGAGCACCATTTACCATATTCCCCGCATTCACTCTCCCTTCAATATCACTTTCACATGTTCCATCTTTTGTAAATTTAGATCCCAAGTATACAACTTCTTTCACCTCTTCCACTTGTTCCCCGTCTATCAATTAATTATGCTGTTTAATTCCAATTGTTATTCACGTGGTTGATTTACCACGCATTGTAGCGTCTCTCCTCACCCCCCCGAAGCTGCGATTGGGTGGGGTTAGGGTCTATTGCATCTAATCATAGAGTAACTACAAAGTTCACAGATACATAACAGGATTAAGTCCCTAACACACAGTTGTATAATTATTTTCATTCCTTGCTCTGTACTCTCCGCTGTATTAATGGGAGACTGATTAGATCCCTAACGCAAGAAAGGGCAGGTTAGTTACGAGATCTTTTACGTCTCCAAAGTACCAGCTGAAAGTTTTTTTGAAAATGATGGTGCAGGGAACGTGTTAATAGGGGATAATAAGGCGGCGGAAGGTAGATAGATTTTACCCTAGACACTCACCACGTCGTTTCATCAAAAACTAAAGGTTTCATAAATAATTTATAAAATTCAAATGTCAGGCAAATGTTAACAGTGAAACCACATCTCTATGGCCTGGTATCGTCTTGATACATTGCTTAATTAGGAAACTTGATATAAACCAATGCTATAGACCTCTTAATTACTAATGCTACACTAAATTAGCTATTACGTCACTGCAATTAAGATCACACTTCCAAACATGTGATCCTTGGACGCCATATGATCGCTTGTATAACCCATGGTATTTCCTGCCATATAAATATTGACCTTATGTCTATAGCAATAGATGTCTTAGTTCTATAAACATATTGAAAGTTATAAAAGGAGTGGACCACACTTTTACAATGCGATCTATTACCATATAAGTAGGAATTTATACGTAAGACTAATATATTAAGCACCTTTTATAGAGTACTAGCAATATATAGTTGAGGCACGCGATTTCGTCTGCATGTGTAGAGTTCTCATCATTGGCATGTACCCCATAAACTTAGATATGGTGTTATGAGTCAACTTTTACTATATTTATTGTGGTAATATAATTATTTCTCTCCAATATAATGATCCAGTTGTAATAATTTATATCTTACACTGTTGTATGTCTTAAAGTAACAGCGAAATCTATTTGATGCTTATGTAACTTTGGTACACACCAGTCTCTGCGCCACCGCTTGTTAAATCTGTAATATCTTCTAAGATATCCGTTATAATGTTAAGCTGTTAAAGACAGTTTTTATCTACATGAAATATATAATATATGTATTGCATTGAATTAGTTAATAAATAATAGTTTATTGTATAAAATAGCTTGGTAAATGAGGCATTTTTTTTGGAATATGTCACAAATAAAAATGGTTACTGTGGGTTACTCTTTAGAGATAAATATAAACTGTTACAGATTGTTTATGATATATAATACGTAGTACATTAATTTATCTATCTGATACTTGCAATATATAATTGATGCACGCGATTTCGTCTGGGTATGTTGAGTTCTCATCATTGGCGTAACTATTCCATCCGAGCCCCGTGGAAAATCTGGGGGTTCTTCCGCAAAAATCGTCACGTACTTATTTTAATTTTTATTGTATCCTAAGTACTTATCCAACACTAATAACAGTTTTATTTTCAAGAGCATGGGTTTATACATTTACATTAAATCATTCACCAGTCTATATACGTCCCACAGGCCTCCTTTCCTAGGCCCGAAGGAATGAGCTACAGTCCCCACGAAAACCTTCATCAAAAGACATTCACTATCCTTTCGATGTAGGAACAACATCTAGAAGAGACCTGCATTCAGTTACAATGAACCAAAAACAGCAATTTTATTTAATAAGGTGTTTTATAAGAAAATAGACAGAAAAGCTTTTGTCCCATGGGGTTCGAGTACCATTTAGACCGGGGCCCACTTGGGCCAAGGGCCCGTGGAATTTCGACAGCCCTGCCACCCTATAGTTTGACCCAGACAGCCCTGCCACCCGACGTCCTTCCACTTGCCACCATCCTTGCATATCTCCTTCGTTTCTTTCATTCTCATTAAACCTTTCATACAAGTTCGTCGGTTTAGAGTACTCTTGACTTGGCCCTTATTTAAAATGTCCTGGATTTGGTCCAGGAACGTTCGCCTTGGTCTTCCCCTTCCAATTTTCTCATTCACTCTAGACTTATGAATCCTTTTTGTCAGTCTCCTTTCATTCATTCTCTCTACATACCTTTCTCAGTTTTAGTCACTACATCTTTTATTCCACAACATTCTCTTATCACACTAATTCTTTCTTTATCACTCAGTTTTATTCCACTTATTTTGCTTATGTGATTCTTCTGCCATACCCAACTTTCACTACCATAAGTGTTAGCACCAACTCCTACATGCACAACCAGTCTGGCCCTTTGAGACACCCTTTGGGTACTCATAAAGACATGCAGAGCACCATTAACCATATCCCTTGAGACTCCAGAATATATGGTGGAACTCCATGAGATATTCACCATAAATTTTATATTCTTTATTGCACGCAGATATTAATAGATGTCTTTAATCCCATTTTTTGACTGCCTCATTGGNCCGTCGGTCCTGCGCCTGGTCTCTCTACGGTCGTGTCGTGTTCTCGTTACATCGGACTATGAGAGTGAAGGAATAGAGAGTGCACTTGTGTACTATGCCTGCCAATCCGCAGTGGAGCAGCGTGGGTCTATGCTCTAAAAAAACCCTCGCTCCTCGGAGTGAGGAGGCCTGTGCCCAGCAGTAGGACGTTAATGGGCTGCTACTAACTAACCCCATTTTTAAACTTATTGTAGTGATCCATTTTTTTCGCTTCGACGAACCCCTGGCATGAGAGGCAGGATTACCCATTAAAACCCAGCGCCGCGCTCATCAACCTGATTCATAAAGACGCCTCCTGCAGCCCAGTCTTTTTCGAAGGGAAAAGGCATCTTGTACAGCTTTCCATTCTTTCTCCATTGCCTCCTTCAACAAGAACAGCCTCGTTGATCTATTACACCGTATCTCCGTACTCTTAAGAAACTTGGATATACAAAAGCACAATCAGATTAATGAGAGTGGTTTCAAGTCAATATCATAGATAAAACTGAAATCTCTCGCTCAATTAGTCCAATAGAGTAGACCTTACTCTTACAAAGGTGACGGCTCAACCTAATTCACTACCCACAAAACACATATACAAAGCAGGTGTAAACAAGTTACAACTTATTAAAAAGCCATCTGAAATGTAATATCGTTATGAATACGTGTATATAGCATATAGATATCAGGAAAACGAGGGTCCCGCGGGAAGCGAGCAATTGCTTTGACCTTGCCGCCCGCGATCTATCTTCCAGATAAGTGCTTCTAATGAAACTAGATATAGGATCTGTCCGTCTGTTGATAGGTCCCTCATCGCCCACACGTGATCTATGCACCTGTGAACAACAGGCAATACATTTTATATACTAATCTATATATCCTCACATATTTACTGCCTAACTGCCTCATTGGTCTAGTGGTTAGCATGTTCGACTACAGACATCGAAAGTTCGAAATCGATATTGAGTTTTCTATTAAGATTTTCTCAATATTTGCCCGAAGTTGGGAAGTTGGCGGTGTGATTCACCCCCGTGCCTCGGAGAGCACGTTAAGCCGTCGGTCCTGCGCCTGATCTCTCTCTCCGGTCGTGTCGGATTGCCGTCATGTCGGACTATGAGAGTGAAGGAATAGAGAGTACACTATTCCTGCCAATCCGCAGTGGAGCAGCGTGGTGGGTCTAAAAACCCTCTCTCATATGAGCGAGGAGGCCTGTGCCCAGCAGTGGGACGTTAATGGGCTGCTACTTACCTTACCTTATTTACTGCCTTCTTTTATTGTTGTTGCAGTTGTTTTGCTACAGACATGAGACCTTGGGTTCAAGTAACGATATTAAATAAGAAAATATCAGTAACTACTCAAATTTGAGTAGCTGGCAGTGTCATATGCCTCAGAGAGCACGTTAAGCCGTCATACCTGTACCTGATCTCTCTCTGCTCCCATCCCACTATGTGAGTTCAGGAACAGACAGTGTACTTGTTTTTACACTTGAGTACTATCATATCTCCTTCATAAACTGGTGGCTGTGCCAAAAATTCGCATATAATTATTACATATTATAAAAACAAAGTCCGCTGCAGCGTCTGTCTCACGATTAGCTCAAATTATTATTACTACAGTTTGTTCGCGTTAAGAATGCAGTGAGTCATCAGTCAAGCCCCGCCCCCTAACCAATCAAAACAGTTATTGAAATGTTTAGAGGGCTGGGCTGGGATTGTGACTCACTACATTCTTGACTCCAACAAACTGTAGCCACAGCTTCTCACCAGTCTAAATAGACAAATTAAAAATTGCAATTTCCTAAATTTGCCCTTTTTTTGGCGTTGGGAAATACCCTAACCCTGACTGAAGACCTATTAGGAGTGTGGGACTCGTAGATTGAGGAAACCTCGCAATACGCTCTAAAACAGTGGAACGCTCTTCATTAATGAAAAAGGCACCAAGGGTTCACCAGTCGCATTCTTCTCTGGTCTCCCGGAATTGGAAACCAGGACCCAATCGTGAGTGGACTTAAGTTTGTTACGAAATTCACACATGAGACGATTATTAGATATTATAAGTCCTCTGTATCTCTGTCTGCAGCGTCTGGCTCAAAATTAGCTCAAAAAAGGAAGGGTATTAACTACAGTTTGTTCGCGTTAAGAAAGCAGTGAGTTATCATTCTAACCCCGCCTCAAAACCAATCCAAATATTTAATGGATTGGTTATGTGGCGGGGCCCGAATTATGACTCACTACATTCTTAACGCCAACAAACTGTAGCCTCTCATCAGTCTTATTAGACAAATTAGAAAATGCCATTTATTAAATTTGCCCTTTTTTTGCGTTGGGAAATACACTAACCCAGACTGAAGACCGATTAGGAGTGTGGGGCTCGTAGGCTCTTTATCCACGAGTAAGGCACTAGGGGTTCAGCACTCGCATTCCTCCCTGGTGTCCCGGAGGCAAGAGGAGAGCCTGTAATGGAAACCAGGACCTAACGATGTGAGTATTATCTTACTTTGATAGAGTCAAGAATGCCTTGCGCAATCGTCACTGGAATTAAGTCGTGTTAAACTATATGACCCAATAATGGTCCAATTTATTTGAATCATTAATAATACATACGTAATGGAGTCCAATATGGATATGTGTCATTTCGTGATAACCCAAAAATTATAATGAAAAGGACATTCGCCGGTTGTTCGACGGAAACCCTTAGATATGTGGTTATTACAATGAGTCAACTTTAACCATATTTATTATGTGAATATCATTATTTTTTTGCGATATAATTATCCAGTTGTCTTCATTTATATCTTAAATTGTTATTTACATTTAAATTCTTGCATTTAATGTGTAAAATTATCTCTTAAAGTCGAAATCTATTTGATGCTTAAGTAACTTTGGTACACACCAGCCTCTGTGCCTCCGCTTGTTAAATGTATAATATCTTCTAAGATATTCAATATAATAAAGTACTGTTAAAGACAGTTTCTATCTACATGAAATATATAATATATGTAGTGTATTTAATTAGTTAATAAATTGTAGTTTATTATATAAAATTGCTTGGTAAATAAGGCAATTTTTTTGGAATACGTAAAAGATAAAAATGGTTACTGTGGGTTATTCTTAAGAGATAAATGTAAACTATTGCAGACTTTTTTATAGACTATTTTATGATATACAATTCGTGGTACATTAATTTGATTTATCTAGTTAGGTTTAGGCAGCGTTTGCAATTTAAGCGCACAAAACAGCGAAGCAAAGCTTACTTTTGATAGTCCTAAATCATTATCTTTTCAACAAAATGCAGGATGTGCATTCGTTTTATGATTAGATTTGCAAACAATGTTTTATTTGAAACAAAGAAATAATCGTAGCATTTATCTGTATTAAATCTAGAAACATTTATGCACTTAACGCGCTATCAAAACGTTATCATTATAATTGAAACCGACTAATGCTGCGGATAACTAGGTTTTCATTTCAATACCTAATAATAGTTTACATTCTCCTTATATATGTATAACAAGAACAATGTAACAACTGTCATTGTATTTTGACTTATTTGGAGAAAAAGTAAGTAGCAGCCTATTAACGTCCCACTGCTGGGCACAGGCCTCCTCACTCCGAGGAGCGAGGGTTTTTAGAGCATAGACCCATCACGCTGCTCCACTGCGGATTGGCAGGCATAGTACACAAGTGCACTCTCTATTCCTTCACTCTCATAGTCCGATGTGACGGGAATCCGACACGACCGGAGAGAGATCAAGCTCAGGACCGACGGCTTAACGTGCTCTTCGAGGCCACATACACTGCCAGCTACTCAAATTTGAGTAGATACTGAGTAGAACCGAGAAGCATAAAGCACAGGGGCGTAGGGTTCTCCGCCGACATCGTTATAAATTGGATCCATCATTTAATTTCTTATTCTGTGCGCGTTCGTGGGTAATGTTGGTGCAATCAAACACTTTATTAATTAACTCGAATTATAATGTTCAATCACTCAAAGATCCAGATATACAAACTGATTAACAATAATAGCTAGGAACGCGACAGTTACAACAGTAGAATGCTCCGGTCGAGCGCTACTCGACAACTGCCGAGAGACTCCCGCCGGACTGCCACCATTGAGTCTGTCCACGCCGATAGATGGCGCCAGCGTTCCACAGACATCTGCCCTCCGACATATACATAAAAAATCCTTAGTAATCACTCCATCTATTGGATACAACAGCATAAAAATCCGTCCAGTAGTTTTTGAGTTAACGCTTACACACAGATTCGGCGAAGTATCTTCTGTATACTTTTTTTTATAGTAATGAATGTTTGAATTAAGATGAAATATAGAAACATTATCTTGAACTTAGTCATATGTTGCATATTCCCAGTAACAGTTTACACTTCTTCTTCACTTTTATTAATATCCAGGGCTTATTTATCCAAGTCCCACTATATATATATTAAGATATACACATGTACAGAAGAAATATATACATAAAAATAGATAGCAGCCAATAAAACAGGTTGAACACGAATCGAGAAATCGTCTCTAGAGGGTCAAATGCGGTCAACATGTCATTAATTAAAATTGACTAATTTCCATGTGACATTTCCAATAGTTTTCGATATTAACTAGCTGGAATTGATCATGAATAACTGTGGCTAAGTCTGATAAATAGTTAAATTACTAGTTTTATTGTATTTAGATAGATATATTGTATTTATGCAAGTCCAAGTGATATTATAGGGGATACTATTCCCAACTAGTTCGCACCCTGCTATTTCATATTGACATTTTTAAATTCGTTATATCTTTTGAATGGAGTGACCGATTTTAATAATTTAAGAATTATTTTACAGATAATGAATCGGTCTTTAATAAAATATATAATAGGATATGGATTAATACTGAGGTATGAATAATAAGGCTTGATTATTCTCGGCACTTTTATTGACTTTTAAAATGTAAAAATGTAGTTATAGTGGCATAATTACAGTAGTTGGATATATGATATTGTGGACTTTTCATAGATATTAATACGTTCTATAATATTGTAGAACATTTTTTTGTTCTATCATCAATAGTTTCCGCAGTGCTCCCGATTACAGATTGTTTGTGACGGAAATGTAGTAAAGTATCGATATTAAAAAAAAAATATCAATATCGATATTAATATCTTTCTTAAAAAATATCGATGTATCGGTATGATTTAACAAAGAATATTTATGCTCTAAAAGTTAGTTTACTTGGCCTAAGCTAATTCAGTTATCTTACGTGTCCAGATAAATATTAATCACATCACAAAAACACATCATTTGACAAAAAGAAGGTAGTATGAAAAAGTATTCATTGTTCAAATCTTAAAATTTAAAACGGTTTATTGGTTGTCTGTTAAAATATCGATTTTTATACCCATTCGATACTCGGAATTTGATATCGATATATCAAAACCTTAAATAACGCATAAAAATATCGATACATTTAAAAAATATTATCGATGTATCGATATTTTTTCAACAAGCCTATTGTACCTAAGACTTTTTTATAGATATTAATACGTTCTATAATATTGTACAACATTTTTTTGTTCTATCATCAATAGTTTCCGCAGTGCTCCCGATTACAGATTGTTTGTGACAAATTTTTTCACACCTTGGGTTACATTAATGCATGTTTATTACGGATCCCTATTTTTTTTGAGAAAGTAATATAGTTAATGTCACTTAGTGAAAATGCAGCTTTCTAATGGTGAAAAACATTTTATAATCGATCCATTAGTTTTTGTGTAAAAACATTACAAACATGCATACAAAACAATGTTTCCTCTTTATAACATTAGTTTAGATTGTTATTTAATGGCTTCATAAATTATATCATTTTACATTAATGGTGGCATATTAAAAATTAATTATCAACTTTTAAAGCGATTTTAAGTCCTAGTCAAGATGACATTCTAAGTACGATAACGCTACAGTTGTTTCATGTGATCACGTGACATATCTATACGATACGTCATTCTCATACATTTTTAAGCGCTCTGTGTTAACGTACTTATAACTGGCGTTAGCGTACTTAGAATTTTATCTCGACTACAGGCCCAGATGACGATATTAAGAAAACTTAGAACCTTGGTTCGTAGAATTCGTAATCTTCGAAGATTGCTAACGCTTAAAGATATATAGGAACGACGTTTTATTTTTCGAAATGTTTCAACATGACACGTCATTATCATCATTTTTAAGCGCTCTGCGTTAACGTACTTATAACTGGCGATAGCATACTTAGAATGTCATCTCGACTACAAGCCCAGATGACGATATTAGGAAAATTTAGAACCTTGGTCCGTAGACATCGTAATCTTCAAACATTGCTAACGCTTAAAAATATATGGGAAAGACTTTTAATTTTTCGAAACCTTTCGATATGTGACTTCAGTCCCATCATTTTTAAGCAATCTGGGTTAATCTACTTGTAACTGGCGTTAGCGTACTTAGAATGTCATCTTGTCTACAGGCCCAGATAACGATATTAAGAAAATTTAGAACCTTGGTCTGTGGACATCGTAACCTTCGAACTTTGCTAACGCTTAAAAATGTATGGGAATGACGTTTTATTTTTCGAAATGTTTCGATAGCAAACGTCATTTCCATACATTTCTTAAGCGTTAGCAATCTTCGAAAGTTACGTTGTCTAAGGGAAATTAAATTATGCGTAAGGGATATTAAAGAATATTTCAAAAAAGTCCTTTTTTGGCTTAATTTTTATTTTGATTCAGTCAGATTTTTTATTATTTTATAGGAGAAGGTTTAATTTAGACAATATTTGTACACCGGAAACGCTAAAATGATATAGACACTTATATTGTATATAGTCACAGTGAATTTAGTCTGTTGTTATTTATTGTCAGTCAGTCAGTGGCCTCCTTTTACAAGGCTGTTATCCTGTTGAAGGAGGCAGCAGAGACAGAGAACTTATTGCAGGCCTTACCGGAGGAGAGGGGGCACCAGGAAGCGTCAGCGGACATCTCGACTCCACCACTTGGACAAAGAAGGTTCCACTGGGTTTTGGTACAGCCAGTAAGCCCCACACAAAAGCATTAAGCACACATTTCCACGCTATTAAATTATATGTCGGAGAATAAGAGAGAAAAGGGAGAAGCATAAAGCACAGGGGCGTAGGGTTCTCCGCCGACATCGTCATTAATGGGATCCATTATTTAATTTCTTATTCTGTGGGCGTTCATGGGTAATAAGAGAGAAGGAGAAGAGGCATAAAGCATGGGCATAGGGTTCTGCGCCGACATCATTGTTAGCGTGGATCACATCCATACTGTGTGGGCGTTGGTGGGTAATGTTGGTGCAATCAAACACTTTGTTAATTAACTCGGATTATAATGTTCAATCACTTAATGTTCCCGATATCAATTTACACAAACTCGTTAACACTAATAGCTAGGAACGCGACAGTTTCAATAGTCGACCACTCCGGCCGACCGCCGCTCGAGAACTGCCGAGAGACGGGCCGGATCGCCACTTATTGACTCTGCCCCCACGCCGACACAAAGATGGCGCCAGCGTTCCACAGACTCTTGCACTCCGACATATATTACTTTGAAGGTATATGAAACACACTGTTACAGGATATTGAAGGTTTTAATCCGGAGACATGGTTTTAACAAGATGGGGCGACTTGCTACATTTCAAACCAATCGCTTGCGGTTGTCAATCAACTATTCCCAGAAAACTGACCATCAACTTGCCTCCGAGAAGCCCCGATCTGACACCCTTTGATTATTTCATGTGGAGATATCTTAAGCAGAAAGTGTACGCAAATAAACCACGAACTCCACTGAAACTGAAGCACAACATCCTCACCGAAATGGCTGCCATTTCCGGAGAGATGTGTAGACGCATGGTGGCTGTTTTGTTTACAGGACTGCCAGCAAAGCGAAGGTCATTTGGACAACATAATCTTTGCCAATTATTTTTCCAATATCTTCTGTAAAATTTTATATATGTCGGAGTGCAATAGTCTGTGGAACGCTGGCGCCATCTGTCTATCGGCGTGGGGCAGAGTCAATAGTGATAATCAGGCGCGCGTCTCCCCAGTTCTCGGGTGACAGTCCGCCAGAGCGGTCGACTATTGAAACTCTCGCTTTCCTAGCTATTAAAAAAAAATGTTTATTAGGAACAAAATCAACTACGGTATAAAACATGTGTGGCCATAACAACTGCATTAGTCATAAATTAAGTCGCATTTGTTAGGCCTTCCGCTTTACAATGATCCAGACGTTCCGAAAAAAGTAAAAGCACTTAAACAACAATTTACATTAAGTTTCACAATTATTTTAATCACATGCATGTATACGTGCGTGTGTGTATGTGTGTGTGGGTGCGTGAGGGTGTGTTAGAATGCGATTTGTGTTGTTACATAATATTTATAACTTTAAGTTAACTAATTTTTTATGTCATTATAAGATTGTTTCTTAAGCCAGATATTATAATTAATGTGTTTGTGTAACTTGATTTTGTTGAGTTAATTAATAAAGTATTTCATTGCATCAACATTACCCACCAACGCCCACAGTGTGGAAATTGAATTATGAATGCCATCAATCGCGATGTCGGTGGAGAACCCTAGGCCCCTATGCTTTATGCTCCTTCTCTCTTATTCTCCGACAAATATTTACAAATACCCCTTTCTGGACACGTAGTATTACATATATATTATAAACTTACCAGAAGTTTCTTTTACCGACGCTGTCAAAACACGTCTGTGCCATATATCATATCAGAAGACAAACAAACTAACAAGGTGATTAGCGTTAAGTTGATTCACCCCGACACACTAAATATACTGGCATGTCGTATTTGAACAACATGATTACATTTGTCTTTGTCACAATATAAATATTTTCGTTCCCTTGACCGACATGCCTTTTAAAGGAAATCTTTAGGTTTTAAAAATAACTTATTTTTATTACATAGCATCACGCCTCATTCCCTTCGGGGTAGGCAGAGACAACATCCTTCGACTTGCCACGATCCTTGCATATCTCCTTCGTTTCTTTCATTCTCATTTAACCTTTCGTACAAGTTCGTCGGTTTAGAGTACTCTTGACCTGGCCGTTGTTTAAAATGTCCTTGGTCTTCCCCTTCCAACTTTCGCATTCACTCTTGACTCATAAATCTTTTTTGTCAGTCTCCTTTCACTCATTCTCTCTAAGTGCCCAAACCATCTAAGCATACCTTTCTCAATTTTAGTCACTACCTCTTCTTTTATACCACAACTTTTCTCTTATCACACTATTTCTTACTCTGTCACTCAGTTTTAGTCCACTCATGCTTCTCAACGCTCTCATTTCTACCACATTTATTTTACTTTCGCATTAATTTTTATTACAATCTAAGCTTAGGTTGTTGAGATGAAATTCTTTAGGCGCATGAGGGTAAAATTTTTACGGATGAAACGCTTGATTAGTGTCACGAAGATGTGCAGCGTTTTATGCTAACGATTGAAGGTACAATTCGTCATTTTAGGCTTCAATAAATTATCTGAATTTTCTTTTTTTCTCTCTCTGACTCTTGGAAATCTAAAGTTTTTTGATTTATATTTGTATTTTTAGGACTTACACTTCTGACATGTGTACTTAACTAAATAGAAAAAGAAAGTACAACAGGCTGTCTTTCCTCTTGATAACGATTTCTTCCAGACAATCTTGAGTTTAAAAAGCTGTTGGTAGCGAAGAAGGAGGGTAGACAATAACATAAACATACATAGAAATAACTACACCCTCATACATATAACACTTTGCCTTACTGCAAGAGATAGTGCTGTAAGTAAAGTAAGTAGCAGCCCATTAACGTCCCACTGTTGGGCACAGGCCTCCTCACTCCGAGGAGCGAGAGTTTTAGAGCATAGACCCACCACGCTGCTCCACTGGGGATTGGCAGGCATAGTACACAAGAGTACTCTCTATTCCTTCACTCTCATAGTCTTATGTGACGGAAATCCGACACGATCGGAGAGAGATCAGGCGCAGGACCGACGGCTTAATGTGCTCTCCGAGGCACGGGGGTGGAACCCACCGCCAACTTCCCAATTTCGGGCAAATATTAAGAAATTCTTAATAGATTACTCAATATCGATTTCGAACTGGCCCGACCCGGGACTCGAACCCAGGACCTCATGTCTAACTACTAGACCAATTGGGCAGATTGTGCTTTGTAGCATTGTAATTATAATCATAAAAAACCACTGAATTTATTGTGGATTCTTTTCTGAATGATAGCCCAAGGGAATCCTCGTAACTTAACACTTTTTACATGGTCACCAATTGGAAACGAGATGATTTAAACAATAAATAAAAATTTTAACAAAGAAAGAACCGCCTGATTTTTAGTGAATCTGAAGTAAACTAACAGATGTGTACACCTAAAAACGTGTTGCAATGCAGCAACAAACGTAAGCTCATTGCTATTTGATTACAAACACTTATATTTGCTGCCTTAAACCGCACCCTTACTGTAAGCCGTTGAGGAGATCCATTGATCTTCATGCTTAGCACTTGACCAAACCGAAGTTACGGTAGGCAACTCAAATATCTGGATAGCTTATAGAAGATTCTGTCAGGTATCGTTCATTTGCTCCTAAGAATTGAAGAGTTCCGTCACTTTGTCATAGAATCCATCATCAGAACCTAACCAAACTATCACAAAACAACCGCTGAAGTATATCCTTTCCAATAAAAAAAGAATCATCGAAATCGGTTGGCGTGATCTTGAGTTATTCGTTCATTTGTCGCGCACATGCTTATGCAAATTTAACACTTATCCGATTTTCTCATGGATGCCATCATCAGAACTGGATTATAAAAAAATGGGACCCTATGACGAGCACCACCATTCATTTAAAAAAAATCATCAAGATCGGTCCAGTCGGGAGATATGAGGTAACAAACATAAAAAAAAATACAGACGAATTGATAACCTCCTCCTTTTTTTGGAGTCCCTTTCACTTAACATTTTGTGGTGTTGCAGGATGATTTCAGCCAATTTTAATATGAGCTTTTACACGAGAATATAACTTTTTTAGTCAAAATCTTTGTTAATCTTGTATTACATAATTGTGAGCCCCTTCGTAAGCTCACTCTTGCGAAGACTTGCCGGTTCTGGATAAATGAAAATGCCACCAGATTTTTCACTCCAACGCTCCGCCGTCTACTTGTCACCAGACGAGTATTTAATTACGAACTGTTGTTCCAGCAGGAATATTGTTACTTTTTTTTCGAACTGTGTTTAGCTGTTAGCCCTACTGGCTTTTACCTCGTAACCGGGAGGAGGACGGGCTCTTATGGAGGCCGCCACACTTCGAGTGCGAGCCCTGAAAAGGGCTCGCTCTCCGGGGAAACGCCGCTCCAAGGGCGTCTCCTGCGAGACCGAGCCTCGGCTTGGAGCGACGTTATCGCTGAAACATCACCTGAAAAGGAAGAATCAGAAGCGCCCCCGGGAACGTGGGTGAAGTCCACGTCCGGGTGACGTCAGAAATCGGGGACCTCGACTCCGGCGGAATCCGGCGGAGTCGCTGTGTAACGTTTGTGTAAATATCGTTAACCACTTGTGGGTTAACTGCCTCATTGGTCTAGTGGTTAGCATGTTCGACTACAGACATNGGCTATCTAATGTACGATTTTTACGACTGACAAACGTGCACTATTGTGACAAGCAAACGACGGTGGTTGTTAATTTATTGGATAAAATATAGATCCTATGATTGGCGTTTTATTTCTCACCAATCACAGGGATTACATTAATTACACAAACAACTTTATTCTCGGAAATGACAAATATATATATGTTACAGCTAACAAACATTCTATATACAAAGTTATAAATATCTATAGAGACTCTAAGTTGAAACAAAATATACTATACAAAAACGAACGATGCTTAACAATATTATTTACGTTGTTTTATTTATAAATTAAAGGGAAAAGTCGATTTACAAATTAAAGGGAAAAGTCGCGAACAATAATCAACAAATAAAATCACTTTAATTGTATTCAATAATTTAGAGCATATTAAGCCGAAAACACGGCATGAAATATTTTGAATTTCATTTCAATTAAAAAAAAATGGTTTTTCTTCATTTCGATTTTGTGCAAAATTATACGAGAAATCATATTGACCCTGAGCAAGTGTCCTAGTATTTATTATCCCTTTTGAAGATTTCAAAGCCGATTTAAAGTAAATTGCCCTTGGCAACTATTGTTTGACATGATATGATATTTCTGTCTTAACTCGGGCAATCAGAAATATAAGCATCTCTTTCTTTTAAGTCGTAATATGAATTATCTATTTCGTAACAAAATTTGCGTAGAAATAACACCAGACAATAGAAAAAAACAAAAAATCAATCAGTTACAAAGTGACCGTTACTAACGGTGCGTGTGTCGCGTCGAGGGCCGTTTTTTGTGGTATTTTATAAATTGTAAGTTTTATTATTGATTCTATTTATGTTTTTTATTATATAAGTGCTGTAAATAACAATTAATTCAACCATTATAACCAATTGTAATAAGAATTGCCACACTGGATTCAGTGCATCCAAATTAAGATACAAGACAACAATTTTTCTTTTTTTGTGTTATGTTTTTTTGTACAAAGCGTTTTGGATATATGAATGAAGATTTAGAGAGAATGAATGAAAGGTAACTGACGAAAAGGATTTATGAGTCTAGAGTGAATGGGGAAATTAGAAAGGAAGACGAAGGCAAATGTTCCTGGACCAAATCCAGGACATTTTAATTAAGGACATGTATGAGATTTAATGAGATTGAAAGAAGCGAAGGAGATAAGGAAGGATCATGGCAAGTGGAAGGACGTGGTCTCTGGCTACATCTATGGGAATGAGGAATAATACGATCCATGATTCATTGAACAGGTAACCTCATCAATCCCTGACTAAGCTACATACCATTTCGGTCGTTCATCCCAGTTCAATAGTTATAAGTTAATTCCAACAAAAGAGTCATACTAAGTGTATACGCGACAATCAGCTATGATCGCCATTTATTGGATATGCCCATAGATATACAAAGGATAGAACTGCCAAGCGTTAAGGCAGGCAGGAATATTTAAATTATCACCCTCTTGTCATGTATGCATGTTTGTAACGTTATTACAAGGAAACTACAACACAGATTACAACAATTCTTGCACCATTAGAAAGCTGCATTTTCACTGAGCGACATAGGCTATATTACTTTCTCAAAAAAAATAGGGATCCTTAATAAAAATGCATTAATGTAACCAAAGGTGTGAAGCAAGAAATTCTGTTATTGCGTGCGCTGCCGAAACTATAAATGATAGAACAAAAAAATGTTCTACAATATTATAGAAGAGTAGGCTTGTTGAAAAAATATCGATACATCGATATATCGATAATATTTTTTCAATGTATCGATATTTTTATCCGATATTTAAGGTTTTGATATATCGATATCAAATTCCGAGTATCGAAAAGGTATAAAAATCGATATTTTAACAGACAACCAATAAACATTTTTAAATTATATTTTTTTTTTTGTCGACGCGATATGCTGTATATAATTTGGTTTTAAGTTGGCAATTCAGTCCGTCAATTTCAACCTTAACTTCCTATTCGTTTTGTTGACATCACTGAGTACCTAATTTTCAAACAATCGATAATCGATTGAAATTAATGTATATCGATTAATATTTATCTCGACATGTAAGATAACTGAATTAGCTAAGGCCAAGTAAACTAACTTTAAGAGCGTAAATATTTTTTGTTAAATCATACCGATACATCGATATTTTTTAAGAAAGATATTAATATCGATATTGATATTTTTAAAATCGATATGATATACGAGCGTATTTATTTATATCGAATCAACAGCATAAAAAATAAGTTTCTAGTTTCCAGCTCTAAGATTGACGATACTTACATCCGTTATAACCCTTTTTTCACATTAAAAAGTAGTATATGTCCTTTCTCAGGCTCTACACTAAGTAAGTAAGTAAGTAGCAGCCCATTAACGTCCCACTGCTGGGCACAGGCCTCCTCGCTCATATGAGAGAGGGTTTTTAGAGCATAGACCCACCACGCTGCTCCACTGCGGATTGGCAGGCATAGTACACAAGTGCACTCTCTATTCCTTCACTCTCATAGTCCGATGTGACGGGAATCCAACACGACCACGAGTGGTTAGCATGTTCGACTACAGATATGAGGTCCTGGGTTCGAGTCCCGGGTCGGGCCAGTTGGGAATCGATATTGAGTTTTCTATTAAGATTTTCTCAATATTTGCCCGAAGTTGGGAAGTTGGCAGTGTGATCCACCCCCGTGCCTCGGAGAGCACGTTAAGCCGTCGGTCCTGCGCCTGATCTCTCTCTACACTATCTGTGTACCAAATTTCAATTAAATCAGTTCAGTAGTTTTGGCGTGAAAGCGCGACAAACAGACAGAGTTAATTTCGCATTCATAATATTATTAGTAAGGACTATCTGCCTGCAAAAATAGAATTTATGTACTGTATTTGTAAGCAGTGCCTACCTTCTCCTTTTTATTAATAGGATATTTAAATTAAGTCCATTAAGAGATTACTTCTGTATTCCGCCTTTTCATATTGTTTAAACTTTGTTTCTATGTTCATTATCACTTTTATCATCGATATCGATATCAGAAAATGTCGATTAAGATGTCTATTTTCGATATTTCTAATAAATTTACCAAAAGCGTAACATTTAGTCGTGATTTAGGCCAAAAGACTCAATGCGAGAATGTAGTCCCTTTATGAATCGGCGTTTATAGGTCTATGGTCATAAGATATCGCATACTCGACCTCTGTGCCCTGGACAAGTGGACTCGTTTTTCTTAAATGGCTATCATTGAGTCCAGGTACTCATAATTGTACTTTACTTGGTGGTATTTTGCCCATATTTTATTCATAATTAAGACCCGATTAACATATCACTGCTCACTTATTATCTAAGAGCTATCACGCTGATAAAATGAGATTTGGCAGGATGCACTGCCTGGACCCCAGTGACTTTCGTGACGTCGTTGTTTGGGAAAAGATGGTAAGTCTCCTCACTCATATGAGAGAGGGTTTTTAGAGCATAGACCCACCACGCTGCTCCACTGCGGATTGGCAGGCATAGTACACAAGTGTACTCTCTATTCGTTCACTCTCATAGCCCGATGTGACGGTAATCCGACACAACCGGAGAGAGATCAGGCGCAGGACCGACGGCTTAACGTGCTCTCCCAGGCACGGGGGTGGATCACACCGCCAACTTCCCAACTTCGGGCAAATATTGTGAAAATCTTAATAGAAAACTCAATATTGATTTTTGAATTGGCCCGACCCGGGACTCGAACCCAGGACCTCATGTCTGTAGTCGAACCACTAGACCAATGAGGCAGTCAATGGGAAAAGATGGCGTAATGCTAATCAGTGAAAAAGGAAGGAGGGCATTCGTCTCGTTGTGACAGTTATTTTGCTTAAGGAGTCAAAACAGCGGCCAAAAGACAGATTACTTTGGTATGCAGAAGACCTGAGTTTGCCCTTCTCATTCTCCCTTCCTGAATTCCCATATGAGGGTCATCTAATGTATCAGAGTGGAATGATTTACCAACTCTCTGATTTTCCACTTTAGGCAGAATATGGCTAGGATTTAGTTGGTATTCTGGCATGCCAGCGAGTCAAACTCGTGCTTGAATATTTAAGTCCAATGGAGATGCATAAACACATTTCCTGGCACAAAAAAGGCCTACGCATTGCGGAGGTCCTTCTCTAATTGACAGTCTCACTATTGGACAATCAACTCGTTCTAATATAGTATTAAGGAGAGTGTTAGAACTGTCTCTCATGCAGCGAATTATAGAGACCGCTCTACTTCTTATTATGGTGTTAAAACCCTCAATAAGGGCCTTCACGAGATATAAAAAAACCCGTAAGGTATTGGCCGATTTTTGGGTAAATTTGGTCCACAGACTGCACATTTAAAAAGAGTGTGTGGTAAGAAAGTGCAGGTAAAACAAATAATCAGTAACGTATTTGTTCCACCATGATTTCTAACTGCACCCGGCAGAAGTTACCACATACGTTCCAGAGGTTCCACCATCGAGGTTCACTCTCACAGGAGAGGTTCTCCGAGCATCGTTTCCAGTAGGACTAGTCCTTTTGAGAGCCAACATACATACATAGCATCACACCTCATTCCCATAGGAGTTGGCAGAGACCACGTCCTTCCACTTGCCACGATCCTTGCATATCTGCTTCCTTGATTTGGTCGAAGAACGTCCGCCTTGGTCTTCCCCTTCCAACTTTTATTACCTTCGAATTAATAAGTGGTGAGCCTCCTTAACAGATCTCCCAAAGGTTACTCCGGATAAGACACAAATTGTTCCACTGCCACTGTCTGTGGCATAAATTAATGAAACTGAATTCTTTATTTACCGTCATGGTGAGGTCAAAAAGGTCGTCAAAATCATCTGATCAGCCATCACGTGCAGAGCATTTAGCTGACTGAATTACTAGTACATACTCAGCACCTATTATGTCAAGGTGAAATTAGACGGCAACATTAAGAATTTGTAACATATCATTCCAAATGAAATTGAACCTTGTTTTTATATCATTAAAGTATATATTACAATAGTATTTGTATCTGTTATTGTTATTTTGTTGCCCATCTACGCGTATAGTCCGTAATCAACATCATTTGTCGCATGCATTCATTTTAGACTGTCAATGATAACATTGGTCACTATTGAGGCTACGAGAGCAAGAACGACATATTTTACACGTATATATGTATATACTAATTCTGTGTAGTGATATTAAAAGGAGAGTGAATGCAGGGAATGTGGTAAATGGTGCTCTGAACGCCTTTATGAACAGCCAGATGGTGTCTCAAAGGGCCAGACTGGTTGAGCATGGAGGTGTGTTGGTGCCAGCACTTATGTATGATAGTAAAAGTATGGTAAATCAGAAAAGTGGATTGAAACTGAATGACAAAGCAAGAGATAGTGTGATAAGAGAACGTTGTGGTATAAAAGATGTAGTGACTAAAATTGAGAAAGGTATGCTTAGATGGTTTGGGCACGTAGAGAGAGTGAATGAAAGGAGACTGACAAAAAGGAAGAGGAAAACCAAGGCGAACGTTCCCGGACCAAATCCAGGACATTTTAAATAAGAGCCAGGTTACGAGATCTCTAAACCAACGAATTTGTATGAAAGGTTTAATGAGAATGGAAGAAGCGATCTTTGCTCTCCCCTATGGGAATCAGGCGTGATGCTATGTATTTATGTTTTATTCTGTGTCACGTAGGAGAAAGTGAGATCAAATTTGATAACGAACAAAATAAGACATTTGCAAACATAAAAATTTTAGACGTGGATACATCTTTAAAATCGCAAACAGAGGGAGGCAATTCAAAAAATACGATTGGTGTTGTAGCTACATATCTATCACCTCCATCCGAAATTCAATTACGCCATTAGATATAGATTAAGTCATAACCTGTATTATCTATTTCGCTTCTCGGTAACTGTCGTAACAAAATATGCATAGAGATAACACCAGACAATGGGAAAATAAAAAACAAAGTGACCGTTACTAACGGTGCGCTTGTTGCGTCGTAGATAGTTAAGTTTTTTTTGTGGTATTTTATAAATTGTGAGTATTATTTAGTGATTATTTGTGTTTTTAATTATATAAGTGATGTGAATGACAATAAAAACCATTGAGGTAAGTTTGAATTTTTAAGATATGAGCCTATAAATACAAGACGGGCTTTTTGCACTCGTCTCAATGTTTAGCGCAACATTATGCTACACCAGAGACTTAATTTAATAAACAAAAGGTAACATTGTATAGTTTGACTATTAGCAAACATAAAAATCATAACATTTGGTAGTCTTTCATGAACATTTAAGTCCTGAGAGTTATACTAAGTAAAGACTGTAACACATCGTGCGCGCGGAAGGGGAATACATAGTTACACATGATTCTTGAAAGACTTGCTCTCAAAATGAAACATTTTTCTTTGAAGTGCTATTGATCTTGGTCGTAACGTGACATTATATAGCCTTCTCCATCAATAACCTATCCAACACTAAAAAAAATATTCGTATCTAACCAGTAGTTCTTAAGAAAAACGTGTTATATAATACGTAGCTATTACAGTAGGAATATATGGATTAGATTGAAATGTAATATAATGTCTGGAGCGCGTAAACGCCTTGAGCGAGGTAAATTAATTTCGCACGCGTTAAAAGTATTATTCCAATATATCCTAAGAAATTGATTGGTAAGGATTAATGCTGTATACGTCTGTATAACTTTCAAATTACCGCAATGACCATTGACAGATAAAATGGATATAGTGAGTTATTCTTAATAGATAGATATATGCTATCGCGGATTTTTAATAGATCTATAAAAGAGGAATTATCCTGTTTTACATCAATTTGTTATAACTCAAACAGATTAGGCAGTGTTTTCGATGAAAGCTCCGATACTCCCAACAGCAGACAAATCGTTGGAAGATCCTTTACAATTTAATCAAGTAATCATTTGACTTTTGACTTTAAATAGTGTGTTATCGTACACGTGTTCTGTGACATTACGTTGTAATCAAGGACAGATGTCGCAAACAGCTCATTATTGTGAGCAGGAAGATTTAATCTGTGTAATGATGCAGGGGGAAAACAACGATTTAACGATACATCTTGACAACAGTGGCTGTGACAACGTAATTAGCCACAGCCGAAACCTCCTATCAGAGTTTGAGAAACAAATTAGATGATACCATTATCTAAATTTGTCCATTTTTACGCTCAATGTCTTTAGGCTTTCAGAATAGACTAAAATCAAATCTGGTAAGCCAGGATTCCCACTAAAACCCAGCAATACACTTTCTATCTGTTAATGGAGCACCAGGGCATTGGTAGACGCAATCTACCTTGGCACTCCGAATGATTTCCTCTGAAAAAGTTAGGAAGGAGGCAAGAGAAGCTCCAACCTACAAGTCCTATCTTCGAGCCTCCTGCACCGGAGAAGAAGAGCGTCCTCAGGGTCTTCAGCCACAGCCGAAACCTCCCACCAGACTTAAACAAATTAGATGATCCGATAATCTAACTTTGTTTTTCTTTACGTTGATAAATTCCTTTAGGCTGGTAAGCCAGAATACCCACTAAAACCCAGCAATACCCTTCCTATCTGTTAATGGAGCACCAGGGGATCTGTAGACGCAATCTACATTGGTACTCCGAATGATTCCCTCTGGAAAAGTCCTATCTTCCAGCCTTCTGCACCGGAGAAGAAGAGCGTCCACCTCCCCCTATCTCTGATACCCTTACTTCAGCATAATAATAGTCTCACAGAAAGAGGGCACTGTCCCCCATTCCTTTTAACTGATAATCATTGCACCAACTATACCTCCTGAGAAAGGTTCTCTCCAATAGTTGATGTCATTTGACTGTTAGCAAAAGTAATTGTTATAGAATCATGCCTCATTCTCGTCCTTCCACTTGACACGATCCTTACATATCTCCTTCGTTTCTTCATTAAACCTTTCATACAAGTTCGTCGGTTTAGAATGCTCTTGACCTAGCCCTTATTTAAAATGTCCTGGACTTGGTCCAGGAACGTTCGCCTTAGTCTTCCCCTTCCAACATTCCCATTCACTCTTGCCTCATAAATCCTTTTTGTCAGTCTCTTTTCATTCATTCTCTCTACGTGCCCAAAGCATCTAAGCATACCTTTCTCAATGTAAGTCACTGCATCTTCTTTTATGCTACAACGTTCTCATATCACAGTATATCTTACTTTGTCACTCAGTTTCAATCTCATTCTTCTCAACGTAGCACTGTCTTTAGTTTGGTGGAAAAGGCTTAAAAGGAGGAGCTTTCTATAGTCTTAATATGGTATGAAACCGAATAACCCCAGGCTGACTTCCTCATTGGTCTAATGGTCACCATATTGGACTACAGATATGAGGTTTTGGGTTCGTGTGCTCTGACGAATTCAAATGAGATACTGAGATCTTCTATTAGGATTTTCTCATTATTTTTTGTGTACTCCACCTACGTGCCTCGGAGAGCACATTAAGCCGTCGGTTCTGCGCCTGATCTCTCTCCTCGAGTGTCGGATTGCCGTCACATCCCACTAAAAGAATGAAGGAATAGANGTACCAAGATTCAAGGATAAAGATCCAAGATTCAAGAATCAAGACACGCGAATTAAGATTCAAGATTCAAGAATTAAGATTCAAGGATCAAGATTCAAGGTTCAAGATTCATTGGTCAAGATTCAAGAATCAAGATTAAAGGAGCAAGATTCAAGAACCTATGACAAATATTTAAGAATCAAGATTCAGGGATCAAGATTGAATAATCAAAACTCAAGATTCAGTGTTCAAGATTCAAGATTTAAGATTCAGGGATCAAGATTAAGGGACCAAGATTCAATAATCAAGGATAAGTATTTAAGAATCAAGATTTAAGAGTCAAGATTCAAGAACAAAGATTCAAGTACCAAGATTCAAGGATAAAGATCCAAGATTCAAGAATCAAGACACGCGAATTAAGATTCAAGATTCAAGAATTAAGATTCAAGGATCAAGATTCAAGGTTCAAGATTCATTGGTCAAGATTCAAGAATCAAGATTAAAGGAGCAAGATTCAAGAACCTATGACAAATATTTAAGAATCAAGATTCAGGGATCAAGATTGAATAATCAAAACTCAAGATTCAGTGTTCAAGATTCAAGATTTAAGATTCAGGGATCAAGATTAAGGGACCAAGATTCAATAATCAAGGATAAGTATTTAAGAATCAAGATTTAAGAGTCAAGATTCAAGAACAAAGATTCAAGTACCAAGATTCAAGGATAAAGATTCAAGATTCAAGAATCAAGACACGCGAATTAAGATTCAAGATTCAAGAATTAAGATTCAAGGATCAAGATTCAAGGTTCAAGATTCATTGGTCAAGATTCAAGAATCAAGATTAAAGGAGCAAGATTCAAGAACCTATGACAAATATTTAAGAATCAAGATTCAGGGATCAAGATTGAATAATCAAAACTCAAGATTCAGTGTTCAAGATTCAAGATTTAAGATTCAAGAATCAAGATTAAGGGACCAAGATTCAATAATCAAGGATAAGTATTTAAGAATCAAGATTTAAGAGTCAAGATTCAAGTATCAAGATTCAAGGATAAAGATTCAAGATTCAAGAATCAAGACTTGCGAATTAAGATTCAAGATACAAGAATTGAGATTCAAGGATCAAGATTCAAGGTTCAAGATTCATTGGTCAAGATTCAAGAATCAAGATTAAAGGACCAAGATTCAAGAACCTATGACAAATATTTAAGAATCAAGATTCTATAATCAAAAATCAAGATTCAGGATTCAAGATTTAAGATTCAAGAATCAGGGATAAGTATTTAAGAATCAAGGTTCAAGAGTCCAGATTCAAAAACCAAGATTCAAGAATCAAGGATAAGTATTTAAGAATCAAGGTTCAAGCGTCAAGATTCAAGAACCAAGATTCAAGGATCAAGATTTAATAATCAAGATTCAAGATTCACGAATTAAGATTCAAGACCTAAGATTCAAGGATCAAGATTCAAGGTTGAAGATTCAAGAGTCACGATTTCAAGGTCCAAGAATCAAGATTCAAGATTCACGTATCAAAATTCGATATTCAAGAATCAAGATGCAAGATTCAAAACAGTTTGAAATATAGATGTACAACTGATGATGATATTATAGGACTTTGAATCTAAATTCCGAAGGTTCCTACATGTCCAGTTCTGAGAAGAACTCAAGAAATTCACGAGGATATCCCTTTTTTTACCATTATTATTACAATATAAATTTATTTTATTTTATAAAGATTAGAGCAATCCATTCACTCCGACGCTTTTTTTTATTGTCCAAGTTATCCTTTATTATATTATAGTAAGTCTTGTAGGAGTTAGTTAGTAAGGTATACAGTTTTAAGGAATAAATTCACCTATTGTTTATGGATTTCGAGACAAAACAACTTAATTTTCAACAAAAAGACACGCCATGGCAACAAGCATCAATTCCAAGAAGCACCAAACCCGAATGTCTTGTGCACTTACATTTTAAAACGAAAAACGTAACAATCATACAACATTGCACATACGATATTGTATCTTAAGTGATAGGGTTTAAAGTTGAATTTTCTTTGTAGTACATCAGTCCACAGTTCAAACTAATAAGGCACTTATGTCATAGGCTTCAGTAGCGAAGATTGAATATTGAATGCGCTGCAACCTTTTTCTTTCGGACTTGACGTGTAAAAGGAATAGAAATGTTTTAATATATTATACAATTTTGAATCTTAACTGTATTTAAATAAGGTTGAGATTAGTTTAAAGGCTTCAAAGGCATTTCGCGAGACACAGAGGGGATACTGGCTGCAGGTTTGACGGGTTCCGTATTACACGCGGCTCCCCTGACCCCCCCACAGCCCCCCGGCTTCCCCTACCGTCTGCCTTTACTAAGTAATTATGTGGATTAAAAACATATTAAATAAACGTCCGGATTATCCCGTCTTTACTTATAAATTAGGTGGTGTTTAGTAATGATTTATCATCTAATGGATAATGGGATGGTGTAATAAGAACTATTAATAATGAGTCAGGGTTTTAAAGATATATCTTTATGTTTCAAAGATGTGTTAGGAATGAAACTCGTTTTAAAATACATATTACGCACTTAGGGCCGAAAGAATGACATTGCCGCCCGCGTGATAAAAACAAAAGTTATAATAACTAAGCAACGAGTTGGTTAGTCATTTATTTACGACAACTTTACACATTAAAGTAAAGACAAATTAAAGAAAAAAAGTTCTACTGAATCGTAAGAAGAATTTAATGAAGATATGAATGAGAGACATATAAAACAAGCGTGCATGCGTCGAAAATCGGAAATCATTGTGGCACTTTCGTCACTCAAAATGGCACCGAAAGTATGAATTTTCGATATAGGTATGATGCAAAAATATTGTTTTTACTGTTTATTTCAAAAGTATTGCAGCTCTAGTTCAGTTTTGAAGTAAACCTACAAATATATCGTTTTATTAAACAGTCAATAAATAAAAGGATTAATGATGATTGCAGAATGTTTCAACTTTAGACAAAACCATTTCGAAAACCGGAACAAAATGAATTCGTAATAAAAAAAAACCATTTACGCCTAGATACATACATACATACATACCTAACATCACGCCTCATTCCCATAGGGGTAGGCAGAGACAACATCCTTCCGCTTGCCACGATCCTTGAATATCTCCTTCGCTTCTTTCATTCTCATTAAACCTTTCATACAAGTTCGTCGGTTTAGAGTACTCTTGACCTGACCCTTATTTAAAATGTCCTGGATTTGGTCCAGGAACGTTCGCCTTGGTCTTCCCCTTCCAACTTTCGCATTCACTCTTGACTCATAAATCCTTTTTGTCAGTCTCCTTTCATTCATTCTCTCTACATGCCCAAACCATCTAAGCATACCTTTCTCAATTTTAGTCACTACGTCTTCTTTTATACCACAACGTTCTCTTATCACACTATTTCTTACTCTGTCACTCAGTTTTAATCCACTCATGCTTCTCAACGCTCTCATCTCTACCGCATTTATTTTACTTTTGTGAATCTTCTGCCATACCCAACTTTCACTACCATACATAAGCGTTGGCACCAACACTCCAGCATGCATTGCCAGTCTAGCCCTTTGAGACACCATCTCCTACGCCTAGATTCCCGCCAAATATTATAATTACGATCAGAAATTGGTTGGTTGTCAATGTCAAATGTCAAAAACAAATGAAAGTAAAAAACAAAAGTATTCTTTTAAACCAATTTGATTTCTAAACGATAAAAAACGAAAAAAACACTGCAGGTAACTAAGAAGGTATGTCGTTTTGTATGAATCACCTGTTGAATCACAAAATTCTTAAAAAAAGGATAAGGTCCAACGTATCTATTGAAAAACAATCAAACCTGTACATTTTTACCACACCTATTAGCTTAGCCTATATGTAATGGAAAGTTTGAACACTTCAAAACGACGGATTACTATGAAATTTTGCACACTTGTCAATAATCGATAATACAACAATTTAAAAAGAATCTCTCTCTCTCTCTAATCGCTCCTTCATGACTGAAGATCGTGGTCCTGGTAAGATCCTAATCGCGAACAGATCCACGTTTTCCAACCGCTTCTGTTAGTGGCCATCTTGGCTAGGTTATAAAAAGTAGTTTGTATTGTCTCGCTCAGCCCATCGTGTCGGGGAATGGCCTCGAGATCTTTTCCGTCTGTGTTTCCCGTGATTATGAGCTTTTCCAAACAGTCCTCTCGCCGCATGACGTGCCCGAAAAAAGTCAAAATTCCAGATGAGAGCCTAACCTTGATTCCGAGCTGCGATAGAATAGATACGTTTGTGCGTTTGGCTGTCCAAGGAATTCTTAACATGCGACTCCAGCACCACATCTCGAACGCATCTATTCTTTGCCTTTCTCTTGCCTTCTCCCAGATCTTGTACAGGCGTGTCATAGCACTCTTGGCCATTGCAATGCGTCTCTTTGTCTTTGGCACACAACTGCCATCACTGCAGATCTGGTATCCGAGGTAGACATTACTCTGTACGATAATAATAATTAAAAAGAATAGCTCATATTTTTTTCCATTTCGTTGTAAGTACGTGATGAAATCTTTGAACTGCACTATTGAGCACTTCAAAAGTTGGAATACTTTGAAATTTTGTACACTTATCAAGAACTAATGACAATAAGATAATTGAAAAAGAATGGGACAACTTTTTATCTTATTACGAGTATGTTAGGTACATGTGTCACTTACTCACTCACTTCATCCGATGGACGTCCGCTGCTGGACATAGGTCTCACCTAATGATGCCCACTGAGCCCGATTTTGTGCCGCCTGGCTGCGGCGGCTACGGGCAACCCTCCTTATGTCGTCAGCCCACCTTGTGGGGGGTCACAATTCCAGCATCTTCTGACCCCAACGTCCATCGGTTCGTTGAACTATGTGCCCTGCCCATTACCACTTCAGCTTCGTGATTCTTATGGCTATGCCGGTTACTTTAATTCTTCTAGAGATCTCCTCATTTCTGAAATTCAAACTTCAAGCATAGCCCTCTCCATCGGACGCTGTCTGACTTTGAGCTTTGAAATGAGGCCCATAGCCAGCATATGACACCATGATAGCCAGCACAGATACATGTACATATTTATAATGGGATCTTTGAACCAAATTTTTAAGCACTTCAGACTGTCGGATTACTATGAAATATTGCACCGATAAGTATTTTCTTTCTATTTCGTTAGATACACGATGCTTAACTGTAATCGTCTCATAAATCTATTTAATGGAATGTTTAAACCCAATTTATAAGTACAAACTGTCGGATTAATTCGTAATTTTGCACACTTGTCAATTACTGATGACAATGTAATATTTTTCGTCAGATGCTTGACTATAATCACACCTGAACCTGTCCTAAACCTGGTTCATTGGAAAGACAATTATTCGAAGATAGTTTAAATATTAGATAACTAAACTCACTCACTCATTGAGCGAGACTTTGCCAGTCATTAAATACGAATATTTCCCATTTACTCACGAAATAGGAAACTAAATAACTGATATCGCGGGAACAACTAGTATTTGTTATTACTGTACTAGATATACAGATAATCGATTCGATAAAATTCTTTATTGTCATTATACTACCAGTATGGTTTACAGCAGTTTTTACGATGCCTAGGTATAACCTGCGAACCTTGAGCTAGATTACGCTACCACATGTTCGATACAATCATGACTTCAAAGATAAATATGTCGGCTTTCGACAGAACTCACTCCTAAAGTATCAATGCGATTGTATTTATAGATAATAAAAATACTATCTTTGATATTGAAAAAAAAACCTGATGTGTGCTTAAGAGCACGGCAGAAGTGGAAACCTCATCAAGGTGAGGTTAACAATATGCAATACTATTTTATTTTGTTCAACATTTGGTTTTAGTCATAATCAATATCCTCAAGATAAAGTGCCCATAATTGCGAAGAAGAGAAATGAATGGTTATTGAAACGTGTAGGAGGCTGAAATGGCGATGGGCAGGATAAATGATGGGAGTCCAGATAAATGGAGCAAACTTGTGACGAGATTGGAATTGAAAGGAAAAAGTAAAAGGGAAACAAAAAAGATGGGATGTTGATGATGGTGATATAAGGCAAGTGGCAGGAGTTATGAGGAACAGATTAACGTAAGACAAACGTGAATAAAAGAGGTTCGAGGAAGCGTTTGCTGAATGGCAAAGAGATTTACAAGGGATGAAAAAGAAAGAACTGGTTGGATAAAGTTTACTAAAACACAGGACGTTTAACTTGTAGAAATTAAAAATTATTGTCGAACATAACAATGTATGTGTATCGGGTAATAATCTATTATTATTTAGAAAAATTATTTACAAGAATGTTATTGAAAAATTACAATTTAAACAATCCCTAAACCTCGTGATTGGGCATCCTGAAAGAAGCTACAATAAATAGACAAAGTGAAATTAAATAAATTCGCTACAATCAAATTTGTGCCAATACCAAAACTTCATTGTTTTAAAAAATACCTCACATAAATCCCAAAAACTCAAACTTCGCTGCGCAAATTCTTGTAATGGGTGCGGCTGCGATCTTTACGCGATTATAAGTCATTACTGATATGAATGACTTTGTCATTCCCACTGATAAAAAATAAATGCAATTAATTTCATTTAATCCAATATTTCGTATATAAATATATGAATTCGAACATATATGATCTAATAATAACGCCATGTCTTCAGAATGAGTAACGGGTGTCCCACAAGGATCAAGTTTAAGCCCTTTACTATTTTTCATATATAAAAACTAATTAGCAGATCATATTAAAGATATATGTGATATTATAATATATTTAGATGATTTATCGCCATCTTCTAAAGTAGATAAAATGAAAGAACATCATAACGGCGTAAATGAACCTGTGACAGAAGCATCCATAGAGAATATGACATCTAAAGAAAATAGAAGGAAGGAAAATTACAACTTTATATAGGGAGTTGTAGAAAAACGTCGCGAATATCTTGTATATTAAACACTGTATGATTTCAAGATGAAAACTTACATCCCAAAATAGATCTGACTAATTACATGTTATTAACAAACAAAGCACCGCGAGTGGAGATCTAAGTCTATGTTATAACTAACAAGACCAACATGAATCCTATAAAAACGTAACGAGTTTAAAAGGAACAATATAAAGTGATGTTCACGATACCAAACAAATCATGAAACATTCAGAGGTATAGAAAGAAGCTATTCACGTCCTAACTCGTGGTACGAATATAAAACGTAGGACAGATGCTTTACTTTAGAATTCAAATATCATGAAAATAGATTCATTAAACCATACCTTTTTATAAAAAAAAACCTTCTAAAAACCCAGATGTACAAGTAGATACATGGACATTCATTAAATTTGTATCACTTAAAAACACTGTAAATATCTATAAAGATGAAGAAAAAGAGTTTGTTTACTTAAACGTGCTAATCTTTGGATCTGGTGATAAGATTTGAAAAATTCTTTCAGTTTCAGATAGCCCAATTATAGAGGAAGTCTATAAACTATATATCATCACCTTAAGCCCCAAAATCGGGTAATTCTTCCTTTTGATAGCTTAAAAGGATAAAGTTTCGCAAAAATCATGTATGACAGAATTGTTTCCCATTAAAAGTTCTATAAAAAAAGTCCGCGACAGCATCTTTTCAGCATATTTAATATCTCTTACTGTAACCTGTTTTGTGCTAACCAAATTTCCTCCTTCTCTGTCTCTATTACAAAGTTATATATAATAGTTTACAAAATAGACTATATTATATATTATAACTAGCTGAACCCGCGACTTCGTCTGCATAGAGTATTTATTGGATAGCATTTTCATTTATTTAGGCAAATTGTTTTACAAATTAAAAAACAACCCCCCCCCCCCCCCCCCCCCCCCCCCCCCCCCNTTAAAAAACACCCCCCCCCCCCCCCGAAACCCCCCCGTGCAGATGAAATCTCTCAAATGCCGTTCTTAGCTGACCTTTAATCGTCAAAAGGAATATTCCTAGCAAATTTCAAGTCTCTACGCCTTGTGGTTCCGGGGATATCGTGATGAGTCAATATTCGGATTAAACTCCACTCAAAATTCATTAAGCGTTTTCCAAAATTAACAGTAATAAAAAGCTTACTGACAGTCAGGATATTGTTCATTATGTGCATATATTTTAATCGATCAACGGATAACTTTACAAAGTACCCACAAGCAAGAGTTACGATCGAATTTCGATCAGTTCAGAGGTAGAATATATAAAAAGGCTGTATTTGTTAGCAATGGTGTGTATAAAGCTTTATAAATAGATGCTATCTAAAACACCAATACATATAAGAGCAGAGTAGATTAGTTTACAAAGGCGTAGATATTCGTGTCATGATGATGTTTGTAATTCTACCCTCGTTTCTGTGATGTGGGATTAACAATGTTATACGTACATCTGCGGTTGGCTACGTTATCTATACTATATTTTTTTTAGTGGAACTTCTTATGGAAATACTCCGTGTTACGTAAAACACCTTTTGCAAATATTGCATTATTTCAGAAGAAGTTACATTCAAAAAAGTTATAGAGATCCAACCATTGCATTCAAAAGCATCTCTCTCTCTAATCGCCCCTTCATGACTGAAGATCGTGGTCCTGTAAGATCCTAATCGCGAACGGATCCACGCTTTCCACCCGCTTCTGTTGGTGGCCATCTTGGCTAGGTTATAAAAAGTAGTTTGTATTTTCTCGCTCAATTGGTCAGCCCATCGTGTCGGGGAACGGCCTCGAGATCTTTTCCGTCTGTGTTTCCTGTGATTATGAGCTTTTCCAAACAGTCCTCTCGCCGCATGACGTGCCCGAAAAAAGTCAAAATTCCAGATGATAGCCTAACCTTGACTCCGAGCTGCGATAGAATAGACACGTTTGTGCGTTTGGCTGTCCAAGGAATTCTTAACATGCGACTCCAGCACCACATCTCGAACTCATCTATTCTTTGCCTTTCTCTTGCCTTTATGGTCCAAGTTTCAACTCCATACATAAAGATAGAGAAGATTAAGGCACGGACCACGATTCTTCCAGATCTTGTACAGGCGTGTCATAGCACTGTGTCACGCAGATCTGGGATCCGAGGTAGACATAATTCTGTACGATATCAACGGATGGTATAATGTTGGTGTTAAGTAGTTTCCCCGCCCGGTCAACTATCATTAGTTTTGTCTTGCTTCTGTTCACACTTAAACCCAGCTCCTGACTCTCTGCTTCCAGTTGTTGCAAGAGTTCTTTCATATCCTCGACTAATGTAGTAATGAGGACTGTATCGTCGGCGTACCTAAGATTATTTATACGCTTCCCACCTAAGGGAAAGCCTCCCTCCCAGTTCTCTACTACATTGTGTATTATATATTCTCCATATACGTTGAAAAGCAGTGGTGAGAGAATACAACCATTCAAAAGTATACTTAAATCTTCAAATCAATTGTTACCATGAAATACTCGAGCCCTCGTTAAACATTTGAAAACCTTTATCAGGTTATATCAACAACATAAATAGTATAATAAACATAACTCTTGACACACTAGTAGATAATGAGCTAGATAATACATACAATAAATAGTCCACATTGTCAGATACTATATGAAACTATTGTATTTTACGATCTCAAGTGTTGATTGGGTACGTTTTGTTACATTATCTACTGATTAATCGAAGATTATTAGCTACTATATACTGGCATTAACTGAGTTAGCAATTTCTAACTGCAATGAAATCAATATAGTTAATTTCGATACTATTGTAGTAATTCAAAAGGCAATATAGTCTAAAACCGAAGAATATATGTAACATAAAAAAGTAAGACAAACATCAGACAAAGCTGTGACAATAAATCTCTCTCAATGCCAACATGGCATTATATTTTGAGGTATAAATATTAGGGGTTAACATAATAACATAATAATAGATATAGAGAAAATAAGACAAACAATAGATATATAACTAAAGATAGATGAAATGGAAAAATATTAGACCGTGTTAAAACCATTGTCTAGATTTCTCCAAATACATCTATAAGTGGACGTATATTGATTTAAAGGAAGGCTTTTGGTGATATTGATTAAAATATTTTAGGTTATTTATCTGTAATGATATTTTTATCGATTAATTAAAAAGAAGTTTGAAGCTCCAAATAGCGTAGAGAGATGTAACTATGGAAGGCATCCTATAACAAATTAATCAATAGATACCGACATCAATCTAAATATAATCAAAATACGAATTCAGGACGTGGAAATACTAGAACCTATGTCCAGCAATGTGTGTGTCGTTTTTCTGACGCTGGGAGAGTGTGGGACTCATTGAAAGATCAGAATACCCACTAAATCTTAGCAGAAACCTCGACATCCCTGAGTAGAGAACCAGAGGTACAATCTACTCTGGTACTTTGGATGTAGCCACCTCATTTCAGTAATTTATGGAGGGGGAAGAAGATGCGCAAATCTACTCATCCAGCTTCACCGCCTCCTCCGTCTATGCCTTCTTCAGCGACATAACGCATTCGCAGAAGGAAGCGACTGCACTCCAGCCCATCTCGTTCACTAACGAGAGGTTACTCCAATCAACGACACCAAGACGTGTCGCTGAGGTCTCTCTACCATTGTGTGATACGCCGAATCTATGGAAGCTTACAGCCAACAATCTGATACAGGTATTTGCCAAAACAACCATTTCCGGTTAACACCTGCACCTGTCTGTAAGACAGCGATCCGTGGCCTTTGGCTAACCATTTCTCCAGGTAGGAATGGATCGGCCCTCATCTACACCAATTATTTTATGATTATAGCATCTAGTCTCCCATCACATTAGCTTACTTCAGGTCGGTATCTTGTCCTCTATCTTCTTGGTGATACACCGTCATCAAACCCTTATAAGAGATATATTAAATCCAATCCAACTGCAGATAAACTATTCAGACTATTTTTTTTACTATTTTTTATTACTTCATTGTACTTTGTATTACCATTTCTAGCTTCCACGACCTTAAATCCTTGATATCCACACAAATAGGTAAATCCTATTGAATACTATTGTCCGCTATCTTTCTCCGTATCGTTGTCAGATACCGCAGCACTCCTGTCTTTCAAAATGTGGTTGTAAAATGGCATTAAGTTGTCACAAATATATATTTTATCTGATATTTCGGTTTATCCGAATCATAAATAACGTCGGCGTATACTTTGATATCAACAATATCTATACTATTCAAAAGATATCACGAATCCGAATTATCTGCGCATTTGAGAAGTGTGAAGGTGGCCCAATGTGAATACGCCTCGTGTTGTACAAAAGCTGATAAGCTACAAAAAAAAAGTAAAAAAGGCCTCCTCTCTCATATGAGAGAGGGTTTTAAGAGCATAGACCCACCACGCTGATCCACTGCGGATTGGCAGGCATGTACACAAGTGCACTCTCATACTCCGGTGTGACGGGAATCCGACACGACCGGAGAGAGATCAGGCGCAGGACCGACGGCTTAACGTGCTCTCCGAGCCACGGGGGTGGATCACAGCGCCAACTTCCCAACTTCGGACAAATATTGAGAAAATCTCAATATCGATTTCGAATTGGCCCGACCTGGGTACAAAGGTGTCCTGGAAAACAGCGGTGCCCAATAATTTTATAGAATTTTTAGAGCATATACTTGTGGTACAAAAGAAGATGTAGTGGCTAAAATTGAAAACGGTATTCTAAGATGGTTTGGGCACGTAGAGAATGAATGAAAGGAGATTGACAGAAAGGATTTATGAGTCAAGAGTGAATGGGAAAGTTCGAAGGGGAAGACTACGGCGAATGTTCCTGGACCAAATCCCAGACAGTTTAAATAAGAACCAGGTCAAGGGTATCCTAAACCGACGAACTTGAATGAAAGGTTTAATGAGAATGAAAGAAGTGAAAGAGATATCAAGAACCGTGGCAAGTGGAAGGACGTGGTCTCTGCTTACCCTCAAGGGTGAGGCTTGATGCTATGTATGTATCTTAGCCTCTTCTTACTGCCTGATATTTAGTACACGTACAGACAATATCGTTTCCTAAAGATCCTCAACCGGAATCTCACAGCTAGGCAGTTTTACTAGGTACAAACCTGACATCACAAGCCAGGGAGAACCCAGTGGAAGGAGAGTCCTATAGTACGCACTTTTATATTCTGGAACCACTTGATTTGTTTACAAGGCACTAGGAACTCTTTTGCACAAACCCCGCCTAAGGAATGTAGGAGTCAAACGAAGGGTAACTCTATAGAATCCACCAAATCCAATGGAACCCTCTTTATATATAAGAACGGCCCACTTTAAGGTCTATGGTCCTTCATACACCAACAAGGAAGATCCTCCATTAATCTTTTTTGTGACGCTGGGTAATCTACCACCGATCAATGATAGGTTAGGAATTCAGGACTCAGCGATGGAGAAAACCTAGAAATACCCAACTAAAACCCATTGGAACCCTCTTCATCCTTGAAAGAAACACCAAGGGATCAACTTTCGCATTCTTTACTATGAACACTCCATTAGTCTGAAAAAATAAAAAATTAGTTATGTTTTAAGTGGTTTTAGTTTGTGCAATGCAATTACGCTGCAATTTCTAGCATCTCCTTCCTTTTTTAATGCTTCATTAGCGAAAGACGAGGTTAATTTGCATTAAGGATCTCCTTTAATACCATTTATAGAATATTAATGCTGCTGTGAGTTAATTAACAATTATAATTAGCTATTATGAAGTAACGATCATTAATTTACGTCATTGGGTATAATGTGATATGTATACTTATGGCATCTTCTTCAATTAAGTATTGATAAACGTTTTCGGACGTATCATTTTTTTTATTGCTGATAATTTAGCGATGGGTTGTATCATCTGAAAGACGAACGACCAGAATACCCATTAAACCCAGCGAAACCTGAGGCTTACCGAAAATCATTATATTCTGGCTCCCTAGATTCATTTGCCTGCAAAAAACCATTAATTAAAGATGTAGAAAGTCCTCTGTCAGCGAGAAGAGGCAACAGCGTCTTCCTTCTCTCTCCCAAGTATCTCCTTCTCCGAAATAATCGACTGTGTAAGATGTTATTGCTTTAACTTGGTAAAAAATTGTTTACTTCTTTAACGGAGTCTACACAGCATCCTACAGGAATAACTGTTTGCTTGACAACACGATTAATAGGTTGGTAGCCACGGCCGAAGCCTTAACGTCCAGAACTATACCTAAAAATGCAATTTTCCTTAATTTTAATACCAGCAAGCCCAGGCAAGGCCCTCAACGTGTCATGTTTAAAATTAGAGAAAAATGGCACACTTAATGATTAAAAGTGATAGAGAGAAATGATTAAAAACTGCTACAACAATTTGCTCAAAGTTGATAATATTAAATTAAACAGATTAGTTTATTTTAATTTTATTTATACCACATCTTCTTCCAATATATATTCACCCGTATGCAAGTAATAGAATCTTTGGACAATTTGATCAATTTAAAACGTCGGATCAGTTTGAAATTTTGCACACTTGCCAAAAATCGATAAGAAAATAATAATTTCAAAGTAAGTTCGACAATTTTTTTAAACCTCATGGGATAGGATCAAAAAATAGGTTACTTTTGTAAAATTGTTTTTTGAACACAATTTTAGAACACTCCAAAACGTCGGATTGATATGAAATTTTGCACACTTGTCATAATCCGATAACAATATAATAGTTTAAAAATAATTTTGAGAATTGTTTAAAATCTCATGGGATAGGATCGAAAAATCGGTTATTTTTGTGAAATAATATTTGAACTCAATTTTAGAACACTTTAGTACATCGGATTAATATGAAATTTTGCACACTTGTCCAATACCGCTGACAGTGTAATAATTTATAATTTTTAATCAATAAAATTGAAATAATGAAATATATAATTGTTTAAAAAAGTAAAAGAAACGCTTGTGTAAATTATTTCATATAAAATCATTTTAGTGTGTTTAAGATTAGAATAGATAACTATTTAAAAGCGTGTGGTGCATTGATAAAATGAGTGTTTTGTTTACTTAAACCCTGCAATTTAAAGACATTCTCAATTCCTCAGTTCTTTGCAGGTCAAAGAACCTGTCCCCATCCAAATTCCTCGTGTAAAATATTCGAAAAAGTATCACATGAGTTACTAACGAAGTTAAAAAGGTGCCCATAGTTCAAGGAAAACTGTTTAAAATTCATGGGACACGTTAGAAGTTGTATGCGACACAGAAAATGACCACAAGCCGACTAACGGGTCGCATGGTAATGTATCACTGTGTAATACCATGGAGAACCGTGTGAAAAGTTTTACAAATTGGTTTTAAATCATAAATAAACAGGGATATTTGAACTGGTGACGCTTCCTTTTGGGAGATAGGTCATTACGTAACGACACACTAAGAACGGTTTATGAAGGCTATAGTGAGCTAACCTTAAAAGATAGACATATACTGCCCTGGACTTATTTATAGAACTTTTAAATGGGAACAATTCTGTCATACATAATTTTTACGAAACTTAAACCGTTTACTGGAACATTGCACGCTTCCAAAAAGGAAAAATATCCCCGATTTATACATATTCTTCATTTCTGCACCACTCCTATTAGTCTTAGCGTGATGATGTATAGCCTGTAGCCTTCCTAGATAAATGAGCTATTTAAAACTGAAAGAATTTTTCAAATCCAGCCAGTAGTTCCTGAGATTTACGCGTTCAAGCAAACAGACACTTCAGCTTTGTAATATCGTATAATCAGAATGGTTGCCTTCTTGTTCTTTTATGAAAACCCTACCAGTTTGTTAAATAGATATATATTTATATATATATATATATATATATATATATAACGATATTTAAAGAGCTTTATATTGAAATTCAATACAATGTAGCAGTCACGTACGTCTCATACCGCAAAATTCATCATTGCGAGTTTTTCTGATAATTATGAATAAGCCATGACAGAAACTCACTGGGACTCTACCTTAAATACCTACGTTATAAACGTTTTACCTCAAGTTGAAGGAATACATTCTTTTCCTGTATGATATTTGTTGCTAAATGGACTCCAAATCATCATCATCATCTAAACCGATGGACGTCCACTGCTGGACATAGGTCTCCTCCGAGGATTTCCACAATACACGGTCTTGTGCGGTTTACAACCATCGGCTTCCGACGACCCTTTTCAGGTCATCTGGTGAGGGGTCTACCAACGCTGCGCTTACCGATACGTGGCCGCCACTCTTGAAACCCCAAAGTCCATCGGTTGGCCTAGCTATGTGCCCTACCCATCGCCACTTCAGCTCGGCGATTATTCGAGCTACGTCGGTAACTCTTGTTCTTCTGCGAATCATAGCTCGTTCCATCGCCCGCTGTGTGATCCTGAGCTTCCTAATAAGGCGCATAGTCATTGGCCATGATTCGCAACCGTAAGTCATCACTGGCAACACGCACTGTTCATATGATTTTGTTTTTAGACACTGAGGAATGTTCGACGAAAAGATTTGACGCAGCCCATCCGAGTTGGATTCGGCGGTTAATCTCTTTTTCGAAATTTAATCCTTCCAACTGCACTGAGTGCCCTAGGTAGATATACTCATCTACTATTTCGAGTACAGAGTTTTCAACTATTACTGGGTGGAGCAGCACATGAGAGTTTGACATGACTTTCGTCTTGCTCATGTTCATTTTGAGGCCCACCTGCTGGGATACTCTGTCGAGGCTTTCGAGCATAGCATTAAGGTCTTCCAGAGACTCCAAAACTTTAATGAAACTTCCTCTACTTTGTTTAAACTTATAATGCCATATTTTAGGGAAAAGAAGATTCAGAAATCGATTATCTGATTGAGCATACGCATTTTTAATATGATACCGCAATCAGTTTTGAATTACCCTTTACATAATTGTAACCCTTTGATTGCATACCGTCGATTTAACGTCGCTTTTTTTTTGACGCTGGGAAATGCATTTACACACCCCGGGTAGGGAGTGTGGGACTCACTGAAAGATCAGAATACCCACTAAAACCCAGCGGAACCCTCGACATCCCCGAGTGGAGAACCAAAGGTACGAGTACACGATCCACTCTAGTACCCCGGATGAAGCCGTCTCATATCAATAGTTTATGGAGCATGAAGATGCGCAAATCTACGCATCCTGCTTCTCCACATCCTCCGTCAGATAGTGGGAGCGCCGATGACATTCTGTGTCGCTCTCTCCGAACCCTCCTTCAGTGACATTACGGATTCACAGAAGGTAGCGACTGCCCTCCAGCCCGTCTCGTTAGCAAGCATTGCGCCAACTATGCGCACCAACGAGAGGTTCCCTCCAATCAGCGATACCAAGACGTGTCGCTGAGGTCCCCATGAGGAACACTCTGCCACTGTGTGATGCGCCGAATCTGTGGAAGAACCACTCTCGTGGCAGGCGGCCGATTTCTCACAGCCGACAATCTGATACAGGTATTTACCAAAACAACCGTATCCGGTTAACACCTGTACCAGTCTGTAAGAGAGCGATCCGTGCCCTCAGGCTAACCATTTCTCCAGGAAGGGACGGATCGCCTCGACAATGGCTACATCCGCATTTGGGGATCCGAAATCGTCCTTCCACAGTTCGATTAAGGCGTTATCCGAGTGGGCCCATGACTGAGCCTCGCCACTATCAGGTACCTCACCTCTAGATCTTCCAGCCGCCCTGCACTGATAGGCGGCTGCAAGAACTTCCGCCCGTAGCTTCCATGGGGGATCGCCTGCCATGATTTAACGTCGCTGTATACATTGCGTAGCCACTTCCACCTCGTAACAACTTGATATGATTTAAGCAGTATGATGTCTCTTTTACACACAGTGGGAAGAACAAAAAAGTACACTTAAATGAAGCTATATGCCGAAGCGCCACCATTTTGGGATATTTCATTCTCTCGTCACACAATATAATCTAAGTGTTTTAGTAATACAATTAACATTAACATAAATAAACATAAAAGTATGTTATCTTTATCTATGAGTTTGCGTCTGGGTGTGAAAAAAACAGAGCCCCGTGGTTGTAAATGTGGTGAGTGGGTGAACAACTCGGTCACCACGGTCTGTCTTGCCTTCGTAGGGCTGGTCGTCTCCCGAGACACGCTGTCATCAACAACATCATCAGAAGGATCTTTGACACCATTAAGGTGGTGGCTTTTCTCGAGCGATTCTCCATATTGGGCGTGATGATGGTAAAAGACCTGATGGCATGTCGTTGGTGATTTGGAAAAGAGGAAGATCGTTGGTGTGGGATACTACATGTGTTGATACGCTCGCACCATCTGACACTGAATCTACCTTCAAATCAGCCAAAAAGTCTAGAGGCGCAAATAGCCTTGCTTTGGAATACATATTTGTGCCTTTTAAAGAAATTTCTTCTCGCTTAGTTTATGTCACCCGTGACCATAATGCCGGATGATACTTCGGACAGCGTACAAGTATCGCTGTCCAAAGTGGTAACGCTGTCAGCCTTATCCCATTTGCCTCTGATGGCGCGTTTTAATTGCTTTTTATTTATGTTAAGTTTATATATAATGATATCATAGTTAAACGGGCGGTGTGATGCACCTCCGTGCCTCGGAGAGCACGTTAAGCCGTCGGTCTTTCGCCTGATCTCTCTACGGCCGTGTCGGTGTCACATCGGCCTATGAGAGTGAAGGAATAGAGAGTGCACGTGTGTACTATGCCCGCCATTCCGCAGTGGAGCAGCGTGATAGGTCTATGCTCTAAAAACCCAGTCTCATATGAGTGAGGAGGCCTGTGCCCAGCAGTGGAAAGTTAATGGGCTGCTACTTACCTACCTTATGGTTAATCGTGTTACTAAAACACTTAAATTATATTGTGTAACGAGAGAATAAAATATGGCTAAAATGGTGGCGCCTCGGCATTAAGCTGCATTGGTAATTGACCCAATAATGAGGTAATTTCCAGGTCCATGACGAAAATTGTCCAATACATTTTGTGGAAATTAATCAAGATTCTGTGCAAACTTAATGCATGGGGTTTGTTTTCAAATATCTCAGCATGCAAAGGGTTAAATTGTCAAAAACATGCTTTTACCAAAAGCATATTATAATGTTCGAAGATTATGTAAAACTTTCTCACTCCATTTATGATCTTCTCCTTTCACATATCCCTCGTCCTATAAATATATAGTCGAAATTGTAAATATATTAAAAGTAATATAATTATGCTGCAAAATAATTGTTTTATTTGGCGGCGGATTAACAATATATTTCAACTATTTCGTCGTCGTCTCAACTGATGGACGTCCACTGCTGGACAAAGGTCTCTCTTAATGAATTCCAATGGGCCCGATCTTGCGCCGCTTGTATCCAGCAGCTGCCAGCGACCCGCCTGATGTCATCGGTCCACCTGGTGGGGGATCTGCCGACGCTGCGTTTTCCGGTGCGAGGCTGCCACCTTCGGGCCCCAACGTCAATCGGTTCTGCGAACTATGTGCCCTGCCCATTGCCATTTCAGCTTTGCAAATTGGTAGGCTACGTCGGTGACTTTTTCTCCTACGAATCTCTTCATTTATAAATTGACCAGGTAGGGAAACTCCGAGCATAGCCTTCTCAATTGCCCGCTGAGTGACTCTGAGTCTTACGTGCCCTTTAGTCAGCGGCCATGTCTCGGAACCATATGTAATCGCTGGCAACACGCACTGTTCGAAGACCTTAGTCTTCAGGCACTGAGGAATTATGGATGAAAAGATATCCCATAGTTTTTCGAACGCTGTCCATCCGAGTTGACTTCGGCGATTGATCTCTTTTTCAAAGTTGGACCAACCTAATTGGATCGTGTGTCCCAGGTAGATGTACTCGTCTACAACTTCGAGTGCTGAGTTCTCAACAGTGTCCGGGTGGGGCGAAACATGGATGTTCAGCATGATTTTTGTCTTATCCATGTTCATTTTGAGGCCCTATTTATAGATAATCTATTTATAATAAATATACTTCGGATGTTTTATAAACCGAACAATTTCCATCGTCTCTTCTTCAACAAACTTGACAGTGGCGAGATAATCTGTGCTCAGTTGGCACACCTGAAAGCCATCGAACAAATAAGAAGAATAACCGTTGAGTTTCTTTCCGGTCTCTTCTCAGATTCAAAAGTGATGTTTAAGCCTACTTGAAGAAACAATAAAATAGATAGCAACAAATGACGTAATCATACCAGGAAAGCTGACCCAAACTGAGATGAGACAAAAGCGAGGATATAGACAGATAGATAGGTACCGTCCATATGTAGATTATTTATATATTTAATGGTTTATGAGTCCCTCGGCACGGTACACCTTGGACTGGCAGGAAGTAGGTAGGAAAATGGAATAAATGGGGGGAACGGGTCAAAAAGATAGGAACTTTGCAAGGAAGAGAAAGGAAAATATAAGGTAGTAGGATATTACTGACTCTGAAGACCTGAGAAGATTCAGTAATAGCTCGGGGAGCCGGGATCGCATACCCGTGTACCATACTATGACTATCGGACAAATAGACAAAGATGTGTACCCCCAG
>JACTOM010000912.1:5015125-5109290 GCA_015832385.1 Elymnias hypermnestra | reverse complement strand
ATTTTTTTTTACCATCATCATTACAATAACAAATTAGTTTACTATATTTTAATTAAAATTAGAGCAATTCGTTCACTCCCAGGCGTTTCTATCGTCTAAGTAATCTTGCAACTTATAATACGATTTTTCTATCAACTTTCTTTTAACAAAGACTTTGAATTTATTAATTGACATCTTTATAACGTCTTGTGGGAGTTTATTATAGAAACGTATACAGTTACCCTTAAATGAGTTGTTAATCTTATGCAGCCTACTAGAATTTCCAACAAGTTTGTTTTTGTTTCGCAAGTTATATGATATACATTCACTCTTTTTACTAAAAGAGTCAATGTTTTTATGTACATACAACAAGTTTTCTCATATGTATACGCAGTGAACTGTCATTATGTTATTATGTTTAACAATATATTTAAACTATTTATAGGTAATCAAAATTAAACTTCGGATGTTCTTATAAACCGAACGATTTCGTGTCTTCTTCAACAAACTTGACACTGGCGAGATCACGTGTCTAATTGGCACACCTGAAAGCCATTAAACAAAGAAGAAGAAGAATATGTTTAAGCTGGGCTTAAAAAGAATGTATAGATATACATTATTGTATACTTTAGCAATTAAAGCGAGCAATTAAATGTAAATTCGAAGGGTATTACTACAATCAATGCAAGGCTACAACTTACAAAGTAATGTATTAATATAATAATAGTTTTTTAATTTCTGACAAATGAACACTTGGCTGTGATCTTTGTGTGTGGATTAATAGCTTCAATCAGATGTTAATTTTATGTGACTCAAAATGGTTTTATACGACATTTTACCCAAAGGTTGTAAGGGTGGGTGGGAAATATGGTTACTAGTCTAAATTCGGCACCTTCCTAACACTCCTAACCCAGATAAAATTGAAAATACAATATCCCAAGTTTGTCTTTCTGCCAATCGAACCAGGGACCTCTAATAACAAAGCAAGTACGACACCATTACACTTACAACACTGTCAGAATTATACAAACTATGTGTAATTAAATAAGTCAATTACCCATAATTACTGCAATGTTATAGTATTCAACTTATGCAATTTATTGCAATTGCTTGAATATATTTTTATTGCTAACAGTTTGCCGTATAACTATGATCTCACCTGATAATACCTATGTGATGATAAAATCTGAGATGGTAGAGTAAACGAGAGCATTTCACCAATCAAGTAGCTGTCTGGTAAGAGATCATTTATCTCTTATGGTTTCTACACAGGCTAACTAGCCACGGCCGAAACCACCTACCAGTCCGTTTGGATAAATTAGAAAGTCCGTCCTGCCGGGGATCAAACCCGGGGGCCTCTGCTAGCAAAGTGATTACTCACACCACTACGCTAGCGAAGCCGACAGCTTTTCCCTGTTAAGAGGTCATTTACCTCTTTGAATTTCAATTTGAACATATAAATAGCTTAAAATATTAACAACCCCTTTAAAATGGGGCGCAGATTACAATGGGTAGCTTATCAACCCCTTTTTCAAAGTTTTCAAAAAACTTTTGCGTTACATCTTTCAACGAAAGTTAATGAAGAATTCTGATTTTATTGTTTGGATAGCTGAGTAACAAAAGTTTATTAAAACTCTCAATTCTCTCTTGTTGCAGAGAAAGTTTTGCGCTTTACCCACCATTACGATTCATTGTAAATTACCAAATGACACATGCCCCAAAAATGCTTTCGAAATATTGTGTTTTATAGAAATAACATAACAATACGTTCTTTCTTATACAAATTTTCATAATTACAACAAAATATTAAAGTGCAACATAAAACATTGCCAAGTTATGAGTTCAAAGTCTTGTCAGATTTGCAGAAGTGAAACATCATAAGTTATTCTCGCCGTAAAGTGTAATTTAAGGCCTAGGGGTTTTGATTTCGCGATCCTTGTAAAGGATCAAAGTGCAACCACTACACCACCTCACCTCACAACAAAGGCACACATGTGCACACGAAAAGATTGGTTTTTTATCGGCAACTCGTTAAATGATGCAATCAATAGATAAGTGCGTATTTAATTGTGCCCGCTGTCCGTACTGCCACGAGTGATTTTAATGCTTGTTTTGAGATGCGTAGCTGGCGGCGGCGGCTACCAGATGACGCCACGAATATAGGTGGAAATAGGGTCAGTGCTGTGTCGTTGATCCGAGCGAAGAACAGAGCTCTGCGACCGCGCGCGGCGAGGGGGACGCCTCGCGCTTGCCCGTTGCCCCTCCCCCTCCCGCGCGCGCTCGCCCGGTCCCCCTCGCGCTCTCTCGCCCCGCCAGCATTCCGCACTCGACACGAGGGCGAAGCGCACGCCCGACTCTCCGCCTCCCGCGATCGACGCGCCGCGCGCCCGCGGCTAGTTCAACCGCCATGTTTGACGTTTTCGGGTCCGTGAAGGGCCTTCTAAAACTCGACTCGGTCTGCATCGACAACAATGTGTTCCGATTACATTACAAGGCCACCGTGATCATCCTGATCGCTTTCTCCCTGCTCGTCACCTCGCGGCAGTACATCGGGGACCCCATAGACTGCATCGTGGACGAGATCCCGTACGCGGTCATGGACACATACTGCTGGATTTACTCGACTTTCACGATCCCGAACCGACTCGTCGGGCGCGTGGGCAAGGACTTCGCCCAACCCGGCGTCGCTTCACACGTCGACGGCCAGGACGAGATGAAATATCACAAATATTACCAGTGGGTGTGCTTCGTGTTGTTCTTTCAAGCGATACTGTTTTACGTGCCCCGCTACTTGTGGAAGACGTGGGAAGGCGGCCGCGTAAAGATGCTCGTGCTGGACCTGAACTGCCCCGTCGTCGGCGACGTGTGTAAAGCGGACAGAAAAAAGCTGCTCGTGGACTACTTCCACACTAACCTACACACGCAAAACTTTTACGCCTTCCGTTTCTTCATCTGTGAAGTGTTGAACTTTATAAACGTCGTGGGACAGATATATTTCATGGACTTCTTCTTGGACGGGGAATTCTCGACGTACGGCCGGGACGTCGTTCGTTTCACTGAGATGGAGCCGGAGGATAGAGAGGACCCGATGGCGCGCGTGTTCCCCAAGGTCACCAAATGCACCTTCCACAAATACGGTCCATCGGGAACCGTGCAGAAGTTCGACGGGCTGTGTGTGCTGCCACTGAACATCGTAAACGAGAAGATTTACGTGTTCCTGTGGTTCTGGTTCATTATACTGTCGATTCTCAGCGGGATCTCGTTGATTTACCGAGCGGCTGTGGTGGCGGGGCCACGTGTGCGTTTGTACCTGTTGCGGGCGCGCAGCCGCTTGGCGCCGCAGGAGCAGGTGGAGGCCGTGGCTCGCAAGCTGCAGATCGGGGACTGGTTCGTGCTGTACCAGCTGGGGAAGAACATCGATCCTCTGATCTACAAAGAGTTGATGGGCGACCTGGCGAAGAAGTTCGAGGGCAAGGACACTGTGTAGCGAGTGCGGTAGTGAGTGCGAGTGCTAGCACAAAGCGCCGGGAGTGGCCGCGCGACATTCCTCGGCCATTGTATTCCAGAGCCGCTTCAGATCCCTTCCCACGCCCGTCGCGGGCGCCGTCGACTGATGCGTGCCGATGTGCGCGTGCATTTAGTATAAAATTTTAGAGCATGTTTACGATAGTCGTAGATGATAGATCTCGTGCCTTCCTTCTTTGTAATTTGTATTATTGTTTGTGTGCGAGTGATCAGCGTTGAAGGGACGTCTCATTGTGATATGTAATTATTATAATATCTAAATTAAGTGTTTATCGTGTACGAGATTGTTCGTGTGTGCGACGGCTGGCTTATTCCTAAGTTTTAGATAGTTATCTAATAATAATCTTTGTTATCGAATGTTATACTCGATACGATATTGTATAAAGCAATAATGAACTATTAGTATTAAGAGATCGGTTATAAAAATTGGTTTACGACAATAATGTAACTTTTTTAATCGAAACACTTGTCTATACTTTTTTTATACTGACGAAATCGAGTCGATTATGGTTGATATTTTCTGAATATATTTACTGCCACATTATTTTATTTTTATTTGATTCACTAGACGAATCGGGACACCTTTCTTTCTGTTGGTATAAATTGGACACAAAGGGTCTTTCTTTACGATCCTTTGTTGACAGTACTACCAGCGCCATCTCTTATGATCTATGGAACGAAATGCAAGTTTGTTTAACATCTCGAGCTGACAGATGGCGTTCACATGGTTAACATTTTACTGCAATAAAAACGTAAATAAATTGTACAAATGACTAAATTTTTCGATATTCTTTGAAGTAAAATATATTTAATAGCTTCTAGATCTTGCTTAGTTACTACTGCAATTTTAGAAGCGTGAATAATTGCCTAATTTGAATGTCAAATCAGTTATTACAAATTAATGCACTTATATCCAAATATATTGGTGATAAATATGAAATGATAAACCTGTGAAAATGCACTATTTCTTATTTTTATAGAAAATAAAAACTACACTAAATGCGATGCTATTATCATACCTATATAGTTATTAATTTGTTTATCTACCCTTTTATTATTTGGTAGGAACCAAATCGAGCAATATGCAAAGAAACTACACTACAATATACAATTGTGGAATACTTCTAATCCATAAAGGAGATTAAGAAGAGAACTTACTTAGCTTTATGATCTAAACAAGTCCATCTCAATTATAGTTGTAACTGTTTCAGAGATCAATCTACAAAAAGCGATAACACATCTGAGTTTTAACATCGATTTTTTATTAAAAATTCATTAAAAGTAAAGTAAAGTAGCAGCCCATTAACGTCCCACTACTGGGCACAGGCCTCCTCACTCCGAGGAGCGAGGGTTTTTAGAGCATAGACCCACCACGCTGCTCCACTGCGGATTGGCAGGCATAGTACACAAGTGCACTCTCTATTCCTTCACTCTCATAGTCCGATGTGACGGGAATCCGACACGACCGGAGAGAGATCAGGCGCAGGACCGACGGCTTAACGTGCTCTCCGAGGCACGGGGGTGGATCACACCGCCAACTTCCCAACTTCGGGCAAATATTGAGAAAATCTTAATAGAAAACTCAATATTGATTATTGAATTAGCCTGACCCGGGACTCGAACCCAGGACCTCATGTCTGTAGTCGAACATGCTAACGACTAGACCAATGAGGCAGTCAAAATTCATTATTTAACATTATTTCGTCACATAGGAAGTTCAACGTTTATTTTGGCGTATTTAGTTGCTTGAGGCATAGGTGTTGAGTTTAATTATGATATTGAAACGACGTGATATTAATATTGCGACTTGAATTACTTTTATGTGTATTAAATGTAAGTATATATTAAATGGTGCTCTGTACGCCTTTATGAATAGCTAGATGGTGTCTCAAAGGGCTANAAGAAGCGAAGGATATATGCAAGGATCGTGGCAAGTGGAAGGATGTTGTCTCTGCCTACCCCTATGGGAATAAGGTGTGATGCTATGTATGTATGTATATATGTAGTATGGTTTTTTGTTAGCTTAATGCTTCCCACAGTCTACAGTTTGTAAGCAAAGCCGTAAACACTAAGAGTTATTGTTGATAAAGACAAGTTCTTTGAAAGGACGGCTTAAAGACACCTGACTTGCTTGTTAAGTGCTTTCACAAGATTCTCAAATACATTCTTTGTTTGCTTCGGATATAGCAAACAATAGATTTCTAAGAAGCGCCGTTTCGTCTACACTCTAAAGGTACGTTACACAAGAAATTTGTTTCTTTTCCTCTTGGCAATGGCGCTTTTTTTATCTTAGGCAGTTTTAAATAACCTAAACGACAATTGCAGAATGTTTCAACTTTAATAAACAAAAGAGTTCTTAATAAAAAGAACGCGACCTTTACGCCCAGTCATATAGATGCGTTCAGAAATTCTTGGTTGTCAATGTCAAAAATAATTATTCTACACTTCTACAATCTACGGTTTGCCGATGACGTGGTCATTATGGCAGAGGCTCTGGAAGATCTCAATGCAACGCTACCTCAGCAGAGCTTCTCAACAGGTGGGCCTAAAAATGAACATGGATAAAACGAAGGTTATGACCAATATCCATGTTTCTACTCAGTCATCGTTGAGAACTCAGCACTCGAACTGGACTGCCTCATTGGTCTAGTGGATAGTATGTTTGACTACAGACATGAGATCCTGGGTTCAAGTCCCGGGTCGGGCCAATTCAAATATCAATATTGAGTTTTCTATTAAGATTTTCTCAATATTTGCCCGAAGTTGGCGGTGATCTCTCTCCGGTCGTGTCGGATTCCCGTCACATCGGACTATGAGAGTGAAGGTATAGAGAGTGCACTTGTGTACTATACCTGCCAATCCGCATTGGAGCAGAGTATTCTATGCTCTAAAAACCCTCTTTCCTCAGAGTGAGGAGGCCTGTGCCCAGCAGTGGGACATTAATGGGCTGCTACTTACTTACTTTTTTATACATCATACCCGGGACATATAGTCAGCTAGGTAGGTCCAGTTTCAACAGTTCGGGAAACTATGCCAGATATTTTCGTCCGATATTCCTCAGTGCCTGAAGACAAAACTCTTCTAACAGCGTATTGCCAGTGATAACCTACGTCTCCAAAACGTGGTGGCTGACTATGGGCCTCACACGAAAGCTCAGAGTAACTCAGCGTGCGATGGTAAGGGCTATGCTCGGAATTTCTCTACGTGATCAAATCAGAAATGAAGAGATCCGTAGTAGAACCAGAGTCACCGACATAGTCCTGCACGAACCTGAAGTGGCAATGGGCGGGGCACATAGTCCAACGGATCGATGGACATTGGGGCCCGAAGGTGCTGGAGTGGCGACCATGCACCGGGTGGCGATATAAAGAGCATCGCCGGTAGCCGCTGGAGCCAGGCGGCGCTAGATTGGGTTTTGTGGACATCATTACGTGAGACCTATGTCCAGCAGTGGACGTCCATCGGTTGAAGCGACGACGACGACGAAATTAAAATACAAAATACACATGTCAGAAATGAAACTTCTTTGACAAACTATTTTATAGTTGTTTATATTTGAGGAAGAATTGTTAGGAATTTAATTGTCATTAAAATATCAAAAGTGTCGAAAATTAATACAAATGATTTATTGCAATCTCAAATGACGAATTGTAAATAATTATCGATTAAATTTTGTAAAGAGGATTTACGAAACCTTTTTATTTTATTTTTCATGACAAATAGTATATTGAATTATTAAATGACGAGTGGCAAATTAAAATGCCCCATTTTTTGAATATTAAAACTGCCTAATCTTCAAACGAATTAGACTAAAAAACGCTGCACATCTTGGTGACGCAAAACACGCGTTTACCCTCTTGCGCCTAAAGAAGTTTTACTTCAAAAAACCTTCACTTTTAATTTGGTTTCTGGACGACTTTTAAATTTTATTGATTTCTAAACGACAGGGCAACCCTGGACTTCCACAAATAATTCAAAACCAAAATTAGTCAAAGCAATCCAGCCGATCTCGAGTCTTAGCGAGACTAACGAACAGCAATTCATTTATATAGATGGGTAATCATTTTTTTTATTACTTACTGTCTGTTTGTTTGTTCGCGCTTTCTTTGCACAACTTTGCAGCGACTGGAGCGATTTTGCCAAGACTTTTACCAGCATCAAGGAACAACTAGTATTTATACTGTAGATTTCATTCAGTCATGAGCAGTTCATTAGGTTTTTGACGGAACAAGTCTTCAAAATCGCATCCAAAAGCTGAATGATAACAAAATCGAGGGATAAAGCTTGGTGTTGTAACTACATATCTATGACCTTCATCTGAAGTTCAGTGACACCACTGGATAGCTGAAGGATCTGAAAAGCACAGCCACGCCTTTTAAAATATCAGATATTGTTACATTTTCTGACAATAAATAAATAAAGCGATATAATTTATCGTTAATATACTATATATCTTCGATAGCATAATCAGGGAGTTACTATTTATTACTGTAGTATAGTAATATTTCTGTTATGAATGCTAAAGTAGATTGTAATCTCTTTTGGGGTTTCTGAGAAGCTCGAGAGTTTTGATGAAATACAGCTAGAAAACCGTAGTCTTTATTTATTAAAAATTAGATCTAGATGAGTCTGGAGAGCGGTCGACAAATGGTAAGTTTCCATTCCAATACCATGCTGCAACTGTCTCATTAGTGTACTGGTCAAATTGTAGGTCTACAGACATGAAGTCTTGGGTTTGGTTTTGTGTTAAGAAATTCTCATTGTTTGCCCTTGTGGCCGCGTTAAGCCCTCGATCCAGTGCCTGATCTCTCTCAGCTCGTGTCGAATTGCCATCACATCGGACTATAAAAGGGAAGGAATAGAGAGTACACTTATGCTCTATGCCTGACAACCCACAGTGGAGCAGCGTGGTGGATCTATGCTCTAAAACCCTCTCTCCTTTTTTTACGCTGGGAAATGCCTTTATGCATCCCAATCAGACTAAAATCTTATCGGGAGTGTGAGTCTCGCTGATAAGCCAGAATACCCACTAAAACCCAAAGATATCCTCCTTATCGTTTAGTGGAATACTAGAGGATCGGTAGACGCACTCCGGAAGATTCCTCTGGGAAACTCAAGAAGGAGAAGCGCAAATTTATGCCTCCTACCTCGTCAAAAGATACCGCTGGGGTCCCCACTCCGGGCATTCTGCTAGAGTGTATTGCACTTAATCCACAGGTGCATCACATTCATGGCAGACAGGCGTTTCCTCCCTGCGAACAATCTGATGCAGGTACTTACCGTAACAAAAATGTCCGGTCAGCAACTGCACCAGCCTGTAAGTGAGCGATCCATGCCCTCTGGCTAAGGATTTCTCTAGGTAGGAATGGATCGGCCCTCTTCTGCACCAATTATTTTATGATTATTCGGTCTTCAGGTCGGTATCTTATCCTCTATCTTCTTGGTGGTGATGATTTTTAGGGTACAACGTCATCAAACCCTTATAAGAGATATATTAGATCCAATCGCTAACAATGTCCGGTCAGCACCTGCACCAGCCTGTAAGTGAGAGACCCGTGCCACCTAGATAGCCAATTCTCCATGTGGGAACGGACCCGCTGTAGGAGATCCGAGATCATCATGCCACCTTTGGATCAGTGATATGTCTGCTAAAGCTCTGATCCTCTGGACCTCGTTAGCATGATGAAGCCTCCCTGCTTTGATAGGCAGCTGCTAGAACCTCTGCTTGCAGCTCCCAAGGGAAAATCTCCTATGAGTGAGGAGGCCTGTTGCAGCAGGACGTTAAAGGGCTGCCACTTACTAACTATGCTACGTACAATATACTATTTGGTAAGAGGTAAAATACCTCTTACTCCACTGCTTTCCTCATGTCATATAACCAAAATTACTTTCACAAAGAAGAATGTTTCAATACTGTTGATTATTTCTTTTTGGTTTAACATAAATGGGAAGTAAATTCAAACTGATCGGTGGAGGTCGTTACCATTTATTTTTCCGGTGCTTCACAATCTACTACTTACTGTAATTTGCTCCAATTATCGAAGTACAGTAATTACATTAATTGGCTATTAATGAGAAATTCATATTTAGACTAGTAAACTTACGTAACTTTGTAATTTAAGAAATGGTGGGAGGTAGCTGAAGAAATTGATACCACAGACTTAACAAATATGCATAGAAAATTTCATAAAAACCGGTCAAGCAATTTCGAAAGAGTTTATTAAACAATTTTTGCATGTGTGCCAGCTTTTGAACGACTGGATCTTCAGGTAGATTCCAGAACGGTTTAGATTGATAATTGGATTCGATAAATAATAAATTTACTCATATCTCTTCGGGGTCATAAGCTACGCAGCTGACACCACCGGAAATAGCTTGTTTTTGTATTTAAAATCTACTTTCTGTGACTTAGTCTCAATAAAACTTGAGAACCACTGAATTGATTTGGTTGATTTTAGTTTTCAATTATTTGTGGAAGTCCAAGGAAGGTTTATGAGTTGAGTAAATAGGAAAAATAAACTGTTTCGCTATCCCCACTACTACTTGTCATTTGGTGTCTTCGTTCAGAAATCGATTTGAGTTTAAAAGAATACTTGTTTTTGAAGTGAAACTACTTAAGGCGCATGAGGGTAAAACTTTGACGGATTTAACGCGTGATTAACGTCACAAGGAAGTGCAGCACTTTAAATATTGTCAAAAAAACACGTTTTTACGCATTTTTATTTACAATTCGTCATTTGAGCTCTACTGGCTTTTACAGCGTAACCTGAAGGAGGACGAGCTCTTATGGAGGCCGCCACTATTCGAGTCCGAGGCCTTTTCAGGGCTCGCTCCCCGGGGAAACGCCGCTCCAAGGGCATCTCCTGCGAGACCAAGCCTCGGCTTGGAGCGACGTTATCGCTGAATCATACCCAAAAAGGACAAAATCAGAAACGCCCCAGGGAACGTGGGTGAAGTCCACGTCCGGTCGACGTCAGAAATCGCCGAGGCTGTGTAAATTTGTTTGTGTGTGAGTCCCTACCTGATAGAGGAGGTTGTCTCTCGTTATCGAGTCGTCAGAGTCATTATGGATATGTTTAGCGGAACGTTGAGAACAACCCTATAAACGTCATTTGAGATTTTAATAAATGATTTCTATTAATTTTCGACACTTAATATTTAAATGACAATTAAATTCCTAACATATCTTCCTTTTTCCCCTCCCTCTAAGTCTTGGAAATCTAAAGTTTCAGATTTGTATAAATATAAACAAGACTTAAAAATTAGTTTGGCATTAGTTTAATTCTTTTTGACATTTGACATTGACAACCAATAATTTCTGATCGCAAATATTTTACGAATTTTGGCGGGAATCTGGGCGTAAATGTCGCGTTTTATTTATTACAATTTATTGTATTTTGTTCCTTTTAAGTTTTGACCACATTTCTTACTAAAGTTGAAATATTCTGCAATTATCATTTAGCTTTTTTATTTATTGATCCTATGGCGGCATGAGATTTGCTACATCAGCTAGTTATAGATAAAATATTTTTTGTTGATTTGGGTATAGAGTTATTTCATTGTTTTTCAATTTCTTTTTTCTTATATAATATTTTTTTTACAATAAAGGAGTGCACTTCAAAGAGCATTGTTTTAGCAAAAGTCACGCTGTACAGGATATGAAACGTTCTCAGGGTTAGCACATAGCGTAAATAGCAATCATTTTCACAATTCTTTAAATTTTCCCTTAATTTATCTAATGCTTAGGTTAGCTTTCAATATCTTATATATCTTTGCCTCACCACCGCTGGGAACCGAGAGGAAATGTACGGCCCGCCAGCTGTTATGCCTCCACTTGCTAAATCTCTGATATCTTCTAAGATATTCATTTTATTGAAATACTCTTAAGGACTGTTTTGATCTACATTAAATTCAAATCGTATGTAATGTATCTAATTGAATAATAAAAACACTGTTTTGTATAAAATAGCTTCGTAACTAACACATTTTTTTAAAGTATGTAATAAGTAAAAGGAGTTACTGTGGGTTGTCCTTTAGAGATAAGCATATACCGTAACGGATTTTTTTGTCGATCTTATTAAGATATACAATTCCGTAGTACATTAATTTGATCTAACTCGTAAGGTTTAGCATGCGTTTGAGATTTAATCGCATAAATATGTGTTACGACATCGTATTACAAATCTTTGAATTTTCGGCCGTACTATATATGTATTACACATATAAACTTTCCTTTTTAATCACTCTATCTATTGCTTAAAACCTCATTAAAATCCATTGAGTAGTTTAAAAGATCTAAACGAACAGAAAACGGAAACGACTTCATGTTAAACTATGTAAAGATCATGGGATAATCAACTTCCTAGATTATTAGTCTTTAATATATCCCTTCCTATTTCTAGATAATTATATAAAAAAGACTAATGTGGTGACCCTACTTTGAATGGGTGACAAGCACGCAGGTGTTCGTCATTTGATACGTTGCATTCAATAAGGCGACAAAAACGAACTCGTAACAAAACATTGATACTGCTAGACGTGCAATTTGAATTGCAAATGAGCTGGTGAATACGAGTTTAACACTTACTGAATGACAGGCAACTCACAGAATAAACTAGAAGCAGGAAATTTGATATAATGATTTGAAGATAAACTGTGCAAGTAGTAAAAACTGTATCTCATCCCACGTCTGTGAATTATCAGGCTGACTCATCCGGGACACCAGGAAAGAATGCGAAAGTTGAAACCCTGGTGCGCCCAATCATAGATGAAGAGGGTTCTGCTGGGTTTTAATAGGTATTGCGAAGTCTTCTCCATCGCCGAGTCCTTCAGTCCTTACCGGTCGTCGTTCATGGTTAGAGAGAGAACACTTGTACATTAAAAGAAATATATACAGCAAAAATAAGGCGGCCTTATCGCTATGTGACGATTTCTTCCAGGTTACCTTTGGGTTAGAGAGATTGTTGAAACAAAAGAGGGTTAGTCCGTAAATTGCATTTCCCAGAAGGTTTGGTCCGGAGAAACAGGATCCTAGCAGACAAGGCTCTGATCCAAAATTGGAAGCCTTCAGGTTCCTAGCAGCAGGCGTGGCCACTGTGGCAACAGGGAAGAATGCGCAATGTGATCCTCTGGTGCCACCCTTACGGATGAACAATTTGGGCTGAGTTTTAGTGGGTATTGCGAGGTCTCCTCCATCACCAAGTCTCACACTCGTATCCGAACGTCGGTCGGGGTTAAATAGTAAAAACTGATCGAGAAATGACCTAGCAGTGAAGCGTAGGGTCCGGATGATCAGGTCCCAAGCCGACTAGGCTCGGTAAGTGGAAAATGGACTTCAGGTCCCTACCAGAGGGTGTGGCTGCTGTGGCACTGGAGAGAAATACGCAAACTGATCCTTTGGTAGCTACAGATAAAGAGAGTTTCGTTGGACTTTAGTGGATATAACAAGGCATCCTCCCTCAATGAGTCCCACACATTGACCTAATGGAGTTTGTGGGTAAAAGTTTTCTCCAGCGTTAAAAGAGTCGGTTAGCTTCTCATTCCAAGAGTCTCGTGTTCGAATCCTGGTCTACTAACTTATCTATGTAAACAACTTACGAGCAATTCTAATTACACGCAATAAAGCAATAGGATTTAAACTCCTGTGCTAAGACTACGAAAGCCTATACCCAAATATGGAAGATTAATAATCTTCTACGTGTCACAGTCGGCACGCTATCATCTTATATTTTATCTGTGAATTTTGTGGTTAGTCTATGATCAGAGAGTCTGTAATATAGACAATCCCCGCCTAATCTCAGCTTTGACTCAGGGGGGGAGGGGGGGCTGACGCTAAACAATGGCATGCATTACGAATAAACGATAATAACTTATTTATTATGTTTTGCTGATAAGTAAGAATTAATCGAAATACATGTAGACAACCATTACTAGGACATTACAGTATCCTCACTCAAATGCCAGCCTAGTGTGCATTACAAAGCAGTTCTTTACAGGAAAATCCAACAAAATATTTTAAAGACCTCGGGAGATTATAGCCAATCAAATGTACCACTAAAACAACGAGGAAGTAAAAGGTTTTACAGAGAATTGCAATAATTAAATGTAATAACCATTGATAATTGCTAGTCGGATGTTAATAAAATATAGGAGTGCCATCCAGAAGATAACGTCCGTTAATAATTTTTTTTTTATAAAGGTATACGCATAATTCTGCTATATGCAGGACTTTTCGTACGATATCTTTTATAAGATAGTCGTTACTATAACACTCATGAAATAAGCTCATAATCTCTGGTCTGGTGAATCAATTAAGAGCAAAAATAATTAAAAGAGACCAAAATCTTATCACTAATGTGATCGTAAAAACATAGTAATCCATTATTGCAAGATTACTTCAATAAAGTCATACCTCTTTTGTACGTACTTGAGGCTGTTTTTTGTGAAATCAAATGTTATAAGAACAGGTATTTTAGGTTTACATTTTATATATTCTTAAATATTAAAACAAAAACTTAAACGTAATAAACACTCGCTAATTTTCTATGGATTGTTATCTATATAATAGATACAGTAACATGGATAAGACATTGATAATATATCAATGCACTTAAAGCAAAAGATTAAAAGGAATTATTAACTATAATTCTTGTATTAACTGTTGTTATTAATGCACTAAAATACAAAGATTGCTAATTATGATATCAATTCATAGGGACCGCTGTTATCTACCTACTTAAAATGCATTTCTTCGAAGTTATCGTTAACATAGTTGCAAGAAACATGCAAATGTTTTTAAGATAATAGAGATTCATTGTAGATTAGACATCCTCGGTGGCGCAGTGGTGCATATGTCTCGGGCTCAATCCCGTATATAAAGAAACTAAAACTAATAATATCTATTCCTTCTAAGTCCTTAAACCTAATAACCGTAGAACATTTGAACTAATTTTTATTTCGATTTAACAATTTAAAGAATATTTATAATTTATATGTATACTTTCATGATTTTTTGAAGTCTACTGATTTCTTTATGGTTATAATAATTGAATTTATTTACACCTTCAAGTTACAATCGCTTATTATATACTTATACGATTGTTAAGGAGTCCTATTGAATCCAAACTTTTCGTCAGGAAGGCTAGAGTGTTAAATTCTCGGCCTCCAAAGCTAGTTTTATTAAATATCAAGTGCCACAGATTATCAATACCCAAGTAAAATAAAGATGTGGATGATATATAACTTCGCCTACCATTAAGAAATTCTAATATCATTTACTGCGCTAAAAATCGTAATACTATTTTATTTTATTATACTTATTCTCAATTCCAGTTATTTCAGTATTAAAATTATTTATATTCTTTTTATTTTTTTAATTGTAAACAGAGTTAGGTACTCTTTAATGAATTATGAGCTGTTTGGTCAATATCTTTTGCCTATGCCATTAGAGACACAAAAAAATTAAAAAGACTGTCATTTAGTACTTGTCAATTGTAATTTGTGACATTTTAAAAACATGTTGGGATCTTGTAATTATTATTTATGAATACAGTTTTAATTTTTAACTTTTAGTAAGCTACTAAGGTTTTTCGTTAAGATAACTAAATAGATTAATACTTTGAAGTGGTATATAGTCTTACTAAACACCATGGCGCGCGGAAAGGATAAAAAGAAGTTAGTATTACATATTTAAGGTTATGCGTGTTATTTAATGTTTATTATAATCTCGTACTGTTATTATTACAGACGGAAGTTGGAGAGAAAACAAGAGGGAGATGACGTTCCAAAGAAAGTACCCCATACACTGGAGTCTCTCAGGGAAAAAGATGAAACGATGTTGGCAAATGCTGAGGTTGAGGAAGAAGAAGAGGTAAAATAATGTATATGTTTTAAATTGTCACTGTTATAACTTGATGGACTCGATGGCTCAACTGTGGCAGTCCTAGCTACACCAGTAATAATCCTAGGTTAGATTACCGGCAGCGCAAATTGAGGAAATCCCATTTTCTATTTGGTGTGGGTCTGGAATGGTGGGAAGCTTCTTGTATGACTAGTTATCACCAAAGAAATATGTGTTCCCATATGACGTTGTAGAATCCATAAGAAGTATATTACTTCTTACCAGATCAGCTTGATTCTTTCTTGTAGCAATAAATAAAATAATCTTTAAAATGTCATATGAAAATCTAAGATTGTCTTCCTTTGTATACATATATTTATTGTATATTTACAGGCACAAAAAGATATGGAATTAGATGAGCTGTCATCATATTTTGAAAATTCATATGAACCGAGGGTATTGATCACATATTCAGATAATCCACACACTAAAACAAGGACATTTGGCAATGAGCTCAGTAGGATGATACCAAATTCACTATCTCGATATAGACAAAGGTATATAACATTACAATGTTAAATTCTTAAACAAAATCAAGAACAACTGATCATATTTTCATGCTCTTTAGGTAAAGCAATTTTTGAGGAAGGTAGTTTGTCGTGTATAATATTCAAGGTTTTGTGTAATCCACATATTCAAAGTGTCAAACTCATGCAGTCTTACAATAGACAAATCATGTAATCATGCTCTGTTGTATGATGCTGAGCTGGGTCTCTAGTAGTAAGTAGATAATAGCCCCTTAAGGTCTCACTGCTGGACATAGGCCTCCTCACTCGTTTCCTACCAGTTTTAGAGTTAGGGTTTTAGAGCAGAGACCCACCACTGCAAGTTGATATGCTACATATACCTAAAATAACTCAGAGGATATGCAGATTTCCTCAAGATGTTGGCATTACTGAAAAACATAAAGGTGAGTTTTATACAACAATCAAACTCATATCTTGCTCATTGTTAAGAGAAACTTAATGGTACCCTGGATTCACACCAGAAGTTGCTTGATGTATTGAAATGAACAATCACTGTCACTTTTATATACAGCAACTGTTAAAAGTCATAAATAAATTTTCATCCATAAATAATTCTCCAAACTTTCATTGCAGGTCATCAGTAAAACGAATAGTACAATCAGCAATCAGAGAAAATGTAACTGATGTGATAATAGTTAATGAAAATCAGAAGCAACCTAATGGATTTTTATTAATTCACTTACCGAATGGACCTACAGCACATTTCAGATTATCCAGTTGCAAAATAACTAAGGAGCTAAAGAAGGATCATAGAGAGATTACTTCGCACAGACCTGAGGTGAGTTTCATTCAGAGGATAAATTCTAGATTGGTCTTAAAACATTGTTTTTTCTGCTTGCTCGATAAAATTAGAACTTTTAGACTCCTGTATGAGGGATAAAAGTGCTTCGTTCTGTTGAGGCAATACTTATACCAATACTCCATGGACATAATCAATAATGGAATTAAATTAACTAAGACGTAATATTGATGAATGTTTTAATTGTCAATATAAATACTTGAAACTTTGGGTTGGTTACACAATTTTGGATGTCGAATATCTCATGATCAAAGCATGCAGACGTGAGGTGTTATCTATTTCACTCAGTTTGGCAATTCGCCTTCTGTTGCAGCACCTACCGATACTATTTATTGTGTTTTGTTTACTAAAGTACTTTAAAGAGATAATTATCCTTTCCAAATATATGGCTTGAGAAATAATAATTATCCCCATTTATAAATTAATTTAGATTTGTATACAATTATATATTTATACTCCATAGTTTAGATATTTATTTAGGCCCTATGTCTTTTTGCTAGTTATAAGTAGCAAATACAGAGTGGGAAAGTTACAGATTTTTATATTCCAAATCTACCAGGTGTAGAGAGGCGCTATCAGCCGAATTAAATCATTTATTACCAACATTTTCTAATGTATTGCATTATCTATAAACAGATTTTTTTATATATAAATAATCGGGTTTCAGGTGATATTGAACAACTTCAGCACACGACTGGGTCTGACAGTGGGTCGGATGCTGGGAGCATTGTTCCACTACGAACCACAGTTCAAGGGTCGCAGAGTTGTTACTTTTCATAACCAACGGGACTACATCTTCTTTAGGCATCACAGGTATTTATATTATGAAATGTTTCAACGTCCACTACATATCTTTATATTTGCATTTTAAACATTTTTTTAAATAACATAATGAAATATCGTTCCCTATGTATTTTTACAGCATTTTAGTTAATTTTGTAATTTATATAATAAATATTATACATAATGAAATAAAGAAACATCCTTTATTCATCTTTTTAATACTGTTTTAGATATTTTTGTTATTTACATAATATTTATTACATAACGAAATATCGTAAAGTCTGCTACATATCTTTATACTAGCATTTTTAGACAATTTATCTTATATTACATAATAAATATTTCCAGGTCCCCTAAATATCCTCATACTTAATTTTAGATATTTTTGTAATTCACATAATATCTCTACTTCTGCTATGTATCTTTATATTAGTACTTGGAACAATTTTGTAATTAATGCAATATTACATAATGAAATAAATCCACATCCCCTAAATATGTTTACACTTGAATTTTAGACATTTTAGTAATTTACATAACATTACATAATAATATAACTCGACATGAATCTTTATACTTCTATTTCAGACATATTGACGTTTTTGTTTCTTTATTACAGATATGAATTCACATCAGATGGTAAACGTGCAAAGTTAAGGGAACTCGGGCCGAGATTCACTCTAAAACTTATATCCCTTCAACAAGGCACTTTTGATTCGAAGCGAGGAGACTACGAGTGGATCATAGCCGGTAGGAGACACCAAATGGAGACATCAAGAAGACGATTCTTTTTATAAGCTAATAAAGATTTTCATAAAAATCCTTGGTTTTTTTTTATTAAATATAAAAGTTGCGTTGCTACCGCTTTTTCTAAGACTCTTTATTGTATTAATACAATTGTATACAAACTGCCTCATTGGACTTGGTGGTTAGCATGTTCAACTACAGACATTAGGTCCTGGGTTCTAGTCCCGGGTCGAGCCAATTAAAAAATCAATATTAAGATTTTCTCAATATTTGCTTCGGAGAGCACGTTAAGCCGTCGGTCCTGCGCCTGTTCTCTCTCCGGTTGTGTCGGATTCCCGTCACATCGGATTATGAGAGTGAAGGAATAGAGCACACTTGTTGTGTACTATGCCTGCCAATCCGCAGTGGAGCAGCGTGGTGGGTCTAAGCTCTAAAAAAAACCCTCGCTCCTTGGATCGAGGAGGCTTGTTCCCAGCAGTGGGACGTTAAATCAAATCAAAATATCTTTATTCAAGTAGGCATATCACAGCACTTTTGAATCGTCAAATAATATTTCTTTTCAGTTCCACACTCTAATTCTAATGTACGTCTGATGATGATACTCCAGAACGACTTAAAATCTAATGTTACGAGGGTTCCTTCGCGCCCTGATCCGAGAAGAGCCCACAACAAGCTCAGTCGGGTGTTTTGTTTTTTTGTTATCATCATCATTACAATATCATATTCATTTAATATATTTCAATTCAAATTAGAGCAGTTCGTTCACTTCCACGCGTTTCTATCGTCCAAGTACTCTTGCAACTTATGATACGATTTTTCTATCAACTTTCTTTTAACAAAGACTGAATGTATTACTTGATATTTCTAAAACATCTTGTGGGAGTTTATTATAGAAACGTATACAGTTACCCTTAAATGAGTTGTTAATTTTATGCAGCCTACTAGAATTTACAACAAATTTGTTTTTGTTCCGTAAGTTATATGATGTACATTCACTCTTTTTATTAAAAGAGTCTGTGTTTTTGTGTACGCACAACTTTTCTAATATGTATACGCAGTGAACAGTCATTATGATAAGGCAGTTATCATAATGACTGTTCACTGCGTGAATTTGTTTCTTAGCGACTCTCATGGACCCATATTGTAAATCGCACGAACGGCCCTTTTCTGCAGCACAAATATTGCATCTATATCAGCAGCATTACCCCAAAGTAGAATACCGTATGAATTAATGCTGTGAAAATAGATGAATTATACCAGTCTGGCAGTATCAACATCTGTCAGACGACGAATTCTTTTAACCGTGTAAGCCGCGGAGCTGAGCCTATTCGATAGACCACTTATATGGGGCCCCCACTGTAATTTATTATCTAATGTTATACCTAAGAAAGCGGTACTATCTACAAGGTCTAGTTCCTCGTTATCAAGTTTAACAATGGTTTGAGTTTGTTTCACATTAGGTGGAGTAAACTTTACACATTTTGTTTTTTGTTAATGGGCTGCTACTTACTAACTATGCTATATCAGAGACATTATATTCACCCATATAACCAACAATATCAAGTTTGGTCAGTAGTTTCATTTTTTTATTAACATTTATAAAACACATAAATGGAAGTATGCTGATAGGTGTTATTATATACACATTAATGTTATAAATAAAACAAAGTTTTCAAATAATTATCTTTTATTAAGATGGAAACATCAATGACAATTATGTGCAACAAAATACAGCGTGTAGGGGGGTCTTTGTAAATACAATTAAAACCAAGCCAGAAGCCGGAAAAAATGTATATGTCGGAGAATAAGAGAGGAGGAAGGATAAAGCATAGGGGCGTAGGGTTCCACGCCGACATCGTCATTAATAATTCAATTTCTCTCAAATTCAACTCAGATTATAATGTTCAATCACTAAATGTTCCCTATATCAAATTACACAAACTCGTTAATAATAATAATAGCTAGGAACCCGACAGTTTCAATAGTCGACAGCTCTGGCGGACCGTCACTAGAGAACTATCGAGAGACGCGTGCCGGATTGTCACTATTGACTCTGCCCCACGCCGACAGATAGAGCCAGCGTTTTACAGACTACTGTACTCCAACATATATATATTATTAAATTTTACAGAAGATATTGGATCCATTTTCTGATGGCATCGTTCTTCAGTGCATTCCGTACATTAAATTCTGGACGATATAAACTATCGAATCACCATTCCATGGTTATTGAATCTCCAAATAATGGCGGAGCACGCTATCCTATCCACCCCCACCCACCAATCGTGATGTTACTCTGACAACGTCGATACAAAAACTCCCCACCCTTTCTGGAACACTGTGTATAACTCTTATAGTCTATATTTTCGATCATTCTGAGACAACAGTGGTCCAATATCTTAATGGGACGTTTTATCTTATTCTTCATGTCTTCATTTGCAATTCTTCCAATTTTAAGACACATTTGGTTGTTTATTCCAACGTCAATATTCGTAGAAAAACTTCACTAATCTTAACATGCTGAAACAAAGAGGTTTCCAATTAAGTAGAGAGCAAAATGAACACCAAATGTTTGATATGTAGAAATAGTTTGTAAGAGAAAGCGAAATTATTGTTTTAAGCCGTCCCTGGACTTGCACAAATAATTGAAAACCAAAATTAATAATACATTAAATAAATGATGAGAGCGTTGAGAAGCATGAGTGGATTAAAACTGAGTGACAGAGTGAGAAATAGTGTGATAAGAGAACGTTGTGGTATAAAAGAAGACGTAGTGACTAAAATTGAAAAAGGTATGCTTAGATGGTTTGGGCATGTAGAGAGAATGAATGAAAGGAGACTGACAAAAAGGATTTATGAGTCAAGAGTGAATGCGAAAGTTGGAAGGGGAAGACCGAGGCGAACGTTCCTGGACCAAATCCAGGACATTTTAAATAACGGCCAGGTCAAGAGTACTCTAAACCGACGAACTTGTATGAAAGGTTTAATGAGATTGAAAGAAGCCAAGGAGATATGCAAGGATCGTGGCAAGTGGAAGGATGTTGTCTCTGCCTACCCCTATGGGAATGAGGTGTGATGCTATGTATGTATGTATTAAATAAATAAAACAATACTAATAGTCGCCGTCACGAAAAACATAGAGATAGATAATAATGCTTTACTTGTTTCATGAATATGCCCAGCAATTTAGATTCTCTTACTGCTCAAATGCTTCATTTTTATATTTAAGTTGATTTCTGAACAGACTAGATGGGTAAAAAAAATATGTAAGGAAAAGTGAAATTATTGTTTAGCAAATTTATTCACATTTTAAACATTCCCTGGACTTGCACAAATAATCCAAAATTAGTAGAATACATAAAATGAATAACACAATACAAACAGTAATCATCACGAAAAACAGAGAAATGTAGTGATTCTTTACTTATTTCATCAATATTTTCAGCAGTTTAGATTCTCTTATACTCAAAGGTAACTCAAGGGTACTCTATTCATAATGTTCTAGCAAATATAATGTAGATAGATAGAAAAAAGGCGAACTTGTCGTTTATTGGCGATTTTTACCAGGCAACCTTAGGGTTAGGGAGATTATACGAGGTAAATAGGGTAGCTGATGTTCCCTAATACGGGAATGAAACGACATTGCATGCCGCGGAAATGCGAATGTTGAGACGGTTGTTGAATGTTGTTGTGAGGAATGAGTATATTAGAGAAGTGTGAAAGTAGAACCAGTGACCGAGAAGTTAAGGAGTGGAAGGCCACCCTGGTATGGGCATGTCATGAGAAGGGAGGATAACCATGTATTCAAGAGGGCCCTAAATATGATGGTAAGCGGCCGGTAGAAGTCAACCAAAGAAAGTGTGGATGAACTGTGTGAAAGGTGTGTGAATATAGAAATGACAGCGGATAGTGAAATGGCGAAAGGAAACATGCTGTGCCGACCCCACCTAGTGGGATAATGGCAAGTAAATGGTGGTGTTCCCTAATACATATAGACATGCATAAACATATTTAAACATTACATAAAGAGAGGTAATGATTCTTTACCCGCTTCTTGAATATATCCCAATTCATTGGATTAGTTATGGCTTGAACCGCGAAAGAATAACTATAGAATTTGGCGTTATGGGGTAATGTAGTAGATCTATATAACCGGGACATTTACTAATACAATGCTCGGCAGTTTTGATTACAGTTCTCTCAGTCTGTATTTAAAAAAATGCTTATTATATAAATACATTCTTATAGAATTACAGACTGTTGATTTAAATTAAAACTTATGCGTAATAATAACTAAATGCAACACAAAGAGATATCCAGGTATCTATTGACTCATCACAATATCCCTGGAACCATAAGGCATAGAGACTTGAAATTTGATAGCACTATTCCTTTTGCCACGTAGAGGTCAGCTATGAACGGATTTTGCGAAATTCCACCCGTAAGGGGTTTGCAGGGGTATTAATCCAAACTTCACATTTACAAACTATATCTTTTATGGTATGTAAAATTTGGTCAGGTCTTTTTTTTTGACATAATAGTAGAATCTATCAAATGTAAATTTTAGGAAAATCCACGCTCAAAAATATTCTCACCTTAGTAATAGTATAAAAGTCATACAAAGATTTTCTGGAAGAAATTTCTTGAAACAATAAGACCTTTCCTCACTTATATCATAGTTGTTTCTCTTTATCTTGCATTAAAATCTAATCAAAATATCTTTATTCAAGTAGCCATATTACAGCACTTTTGAATCCTCAAATTATATTTCTTTTCCACACTGATTCAAAAGTGTTCTCCATCTCTCTGAAACAAGACAAAATTATATTAACAAGATGATCATAAATGTTTGTATAATTATCTTAAAGTATTTTAATTAATCAGACATGTGAATGGTCAACATGGTTTATTGGGTTCACTCTGTCAAGGGAGACCTGAAGGTCTGGTCATCATCAAGATGTTTTAGAGGAAAACTGTTCAATAATAAGAGTGTTCCAGAAATAATATCAATGGGCAAATGTGCAAGTGTTATATATTTATGCGAGTAACCTAATAACCTAAGCATTCAAAATCAAAATATTCTTTATTCAAGTAAGATAAAAAAGCAACTTTAAATTATCAGGAGTTTGTCTGAACATAACTACCACCAGTTTGGAAAGATGATTCCACTGAAAGGAAACCGGTAAGAAACTTAGCAGTTACTCTTTTAAATATAATGTAGGTTATCGCTTTAATAATCTTCAACATTATAATATGCCTTTTATAAAAGTATGTTTTTGGTAATTTCTTAAAATTATGTTTACTTCATTCACTCTAAAATATAGCATTGCAATTTTATTTTTATATCTTGTATTAAAATTGTGTATTTTCTGTGATAATACCTGAGGGTAGTCAATGTTACAATTTAAGATTGAAGCATGCTAATCTGTTAATTTATCTCTTAGTTTTCACACGGCATCATAACAGACCACAAATCCCTTTGCTTGGTGTTATGACTTTGCTAATAAGGTGGTAGCTAACCGATGGCCGAAGCCTTCTACCTATCTAGATTCAGGCAAGTTAATAAATGTAATTTCCTAAATTTGTCTTACCAGTGATCAAACCAGCACATTCGTCGTTGTCGTCGTCGCTTCAACCGATGGACGTCCACTGCTGGACATAGGTCTCACGAAATGATGCCCACAAGACCCGATCTTGTGCCGCCTGGCTCCAGCGGCTACCGGCGATCCTCCTTATATCGTCGGTCCACCTTGTGGGGGGTCTTCCTACACTGCGTCGTCCAGTGCGGGGTCGCCATTCCAGCACTTTCCGACCCCAACGTCCATCGGTTCGTCGGACTATGTGCCCCGCCCATTGCCACTTCAGGTTCGCGATTCGTAGAGCTATGTCGGTGACTTTGGTTCTGCTACGGATCTCCTCATTTCTGATTTGATCGCGTAGAGAAACTCCGAGCATAGCCCTCTCCATCGCACGCTGAGTGACTCTGAGCTTCCGCATGAGGCCCATAGTCAGCGACCACGTCTCAGAACCGTAGGTCATCACTGGCAACACGCACTGTTCGAAGACTTTGGTCTTCAGGCACTGAGGGATATTGGACGAAAAAGTCTTCCGGAACTTCCCGAACGCTGCCCAACCGAGTTGGATTCGGCGGTTGACCTCTTTCTCGAAATTGGACCTACCTAGCTGGACTATGTGTCCCAGGTATGTATACTCGTCAACAATTTCGAGTGTAGAGTTCTCAACGATGACTGGGTGAAGCGGAACATGGATATTGGACATAACTTTCGTCTTATCCATGTTCATTTTTAGGCCCACCAGCTCATTAGCATTAGCAAAACAAATTAGGCAGTCAAAACTAATCTGATCTGAGCGTTATGCGTATATCAATATAACTAGTACCCAAGTGTTATGAATGTGCAATTGCAAATGTACCTGTCATGAATGTGCGAGTGCAAATGTACCCGCGTCATGAGTGTGCCAATGTGACAGAGTTAAAAGTGTGCGAGTGCAAATGTACCTGTGTCATGAATGTGACAGTATAACAGAGTTATGAATATGAGAGAGCAAGTGTAGGCGCGTCATGAGTGTGCCAGTGTAACAGAGTTGAATGTGCGAGTGCAAATGTTACTAGTATCATGAATGTGCCAGAGTGGCAGTGTTATGAGTGTGCAAGTGTACCCAAGTGTTAAAATATATGTGTTACATGTACGTGTGTGTAATTTGACTGTGTAAAACAATTATAGTATATTACGACGTTTCTACTAAAAGGTCAGAGTAGAATGTCAAATATTAGTCTTGAAAATATCTTATAAACTCACCAAAAGTTTTCAAAATCTAAGATTTAGTTTTTTTTCGCCTCCTCCGGAGAAAAATTCCTGTAAACGAAAAAAAAATGTTTTATTTATACATTATGATTCTAAAACATATTTAAGATTATTTAATAATAAATCAGACGTGTATATGGTCAACATGGTTTAATGGGTTCACTCTGTCGAGGGAGACCTGAAGGTCTGGTCATCATCTAAATGTTTCAAAAGGGTAATTTGTTATTAAAAAAAAAGTTAATGCAGGCATTGAGTGTGTGGGTTGTGTGTGCGCAAATGTAAATGATGGTTCTTTGTGAATGTAAAAAAAAAAAAATTTTCACCAGAGCTTTAATTCATTAGCTAGTAAATGGATTGCTATTTTAAATTAAATGGAAATCTATTAATTTGTAAATAAAAAGTATTTTAAAATTATTTTTATAAACATACCCAAGTTATTGAAGTCAATGTATCCATTGGTTTAATATCTTCCTGAAAATTAATAAAAAATCTTTTTATTCACGAATTTCATATATAAAAACTATACAAAATAATGTATTTATAAATCAGACATGTATATGGTCAACATGGTTTAATGGGTTCTCTCTGTCGAGGGAGACCTGAAGGTCTGGTCATCATTTTAAGGTTAACTTAAACATATTTTAAAAAATCAAAAAGAATCAAGATTTACCTTTAATTTTGAATGGGATATTATCCAACTAGTTTTTAAATGGTTATCTGCAAAAAAACGATAGGTTAATAACACTTCTATGAATTAATTTTATTTTTCTTTAATGTATATAATCAGTGGGGATAGTTATGTTAACAGCATCATAATCAGATGTCCCTATCTAAAATCATCATATAAAACTCAACATATCTCAACTTCTCTTGTTACGAAAAATGGGTGCAAAATAATTGTGACTGCAAATCACTTTTTTTTCCGCTGGGAAATGCAATTGCGCACCCCTGCCACGAGGCAGGGAGTGTGGGACTCACCGGCAAGGCCAGAATACCCATTAAAACCCAGCGACACCCTCCTCACCCTGAATTGGGAGTGTCAGAGGCTCCCTTACACATTCACTCTGACACTCCCGGATGAACCAACTGAGGATGCTCAAGGAGGAGATAAGAGGCGTTCGTAAAGACGCCTGCCACCCAGCCTCCTCATACTAAGGGGAGCAGCATCTGCTGCAGTTGCTCGTAGTCGCCTCATGTTCTCCTTCAGAGAAATGACGGTTTCCCAGAAAGCGGCAACTGCATTCCATCCTATCTCACTGTCAAGCATGGCGCCCACAATATTTGGCAGTGAGAGATCCGCTCCAATGAGGGACACCAGAGGATGTCGCTGTGGTCCCCAAGCCGGATATTCTGCCACAGTGTCGGCCGCCGTATTGACAGGCGCACTACATTGATGGCAGATAGAGTACTCTTTCCGTCATGCTATCTGATGTAAGTACTTTCCGAAACATCCGTGTCCGGTTAGTACTTGCACCAGCCTAAAGGTAAGCGATCCATGCCGCCTAGCTAACCATGCAAATCAGACTAGTAGTAGGAAAATAAATTTTCTTATTTATCAAATTTGGTTTCGGGCGAAGCATCAACCAAAAGACGTGGCCCCTAAGCAGTTTTTTTTTGCTGTCATATCAGCGCTTGAATTTAGTCTTGCCTACTAGCTGATGATATAATAAAAAAAGCGCACTACCCTACTAAGAGGTAAATATCCTTTAACGGTTTTAACCTTGATAATTGTTTGGAATAAAAATTGTATAAAGGCATAGCACTTATCCCGGCACTAACGTAAATAAATGTCATGTTAATAGTTAAATCTAATTGTCTGCCCGTTCCACCCGAAACTGCAGACATTGCCTTGGAAAACGTATGGTTCTTATATTAGGACAATGTCTATTAAATTCCTATCCAAAAACGCTATAGCAGCTTTATAATGATGCAAGATTATTTATACTAACCTTAGTAATACCCCGGGCCAGGTATTCTTGCCTCTATAGCTTGTGTTTGGAGCTACGCGCTACCTCCGACACTTCTCTGGGTTAGAGGATTGGGACCTGATAAGACAAAGGTGTCTAGGTCCTCCAGAACATCATCCGACCCTTCTACATTGTCTCCCTACTCACTCCTTTCGGAATCCACCAAGAGTTTGAATTAGACATAGGTTATGACACACGGGGCACATAGCTTGCCACTTTAATCACATTTACTGATGTTTTATCTATAAGGATTACACATTGAATATGATTCTATGCTACCCAAGTGTCTGCCACCTTCCACTGGATGGTATTCACTCAGTGTTAAATTTTAGCATACTTTCTGCCATTCCCTTTAGGAGGAAGTTTCTTATCTTTAACGCCCATTTTACTGGTTTGCAAGACCCTTAGCTTCTATTACTTTTAAGTGTAATGCCAGCCACCATTCTTCCATTGTGGTGTCTATGTTAAATCATGTTTCCTGGAGCATTCCAATCAGGATGCACAGAATATACTGCACCATCTTTTATCCACGTATTTGCGGTTAAAGCCCGCCGATCGGAATTATGTATTTTGGTTCTTATGGAATCAAAGCCTTTTCCTCTTACACCCTTTCGGTGCCGGACCGCTATCAGCTGCTTTTTGCCTTTCTAGCTATCGTCAGTTACCTTCAAGCGCCGCTCTGCTTGCGTTTTCAGCCCCATGGTGCATCAGACGCAGAACTTGGACCACCTTCCGTTTTAGCGGTCCTCCTTAGCCCAGCATCAGAATCAACCCTATAAGGGGATCCTCCTCCGTCCGAGCCAGGAAGCCCGCATCCTCGGGCTTCAATCACAAGAGCGCGTCCTCCGTCATTATTTGGGGTCGGTTGTGGCGCCATGCCAGTCCGGCCATCGCCCAGTGCCGCTAAGGTTTGCAGACAACGGACCAGGCAACCTCAGACCAGCCTGGCCGCCACCACTTGGCGTAGCCTTAGACAAGTCAATTCAAAAACTAATATTGTGTTTTCTTTCAAGATGTTCTCAATGTTTGATTAAGCTGTGTAGTGTCTATACCCATGCCTTGGGGAGCAAATTGAAGCCATAATTTCTATTTGATCTATCTCTACAAGTTGTGTACATGTTTGTGCACGTACTGCAGCAATATATCTCCTGTGCAAATGTCTGATCTCCGCATCAGATTGGATATTAAATGAGGAATATATCTGTAAAAGAAATGTTTTTTTTAACAAAACTTTACAACAGTAAATTTTTATTGTCTCTTGCAATTAATCAGTGGGGATAGTTATATTAACAGCATCATAATCAGATGTCCCTATCTAAAATCATCACATGATAATATTTATATTTGATTTCTTACAATCATCTGATGTGTTTTCTTACCTTTTTCACTATGGTTCAAATACTTCTTGATCTTCAATAAACAGCTTATATCCTAAAAAAGAATGAACTCTTATATTTTTTGTGATAACAATTAACAAATATATGGAAATTATTATTTTAATCAGACATATGAATGGTCAACATGGTTTAATGGGTTCACTCTGTCGAGGGAGACCTGAAGGTCTGGTCATCATATAAAACTTTAGTCCTTACTAATTTAGCTAACTCTTGTTTGCACATGATGGTGGCTTTTATTTTAAAATAAGCTCATGATACTAAATATGTCATTATACCAGATGTTGATTCTTATATTGTAATTATACCTGTGTCCTGGTACTTTGTTATTATCTTGTTGAATATTGCAATTATACTGGATGTAGCAAGTGCAAGCTCAGTGCTATAAATAGGCTGGTTCTCAGTTAATGAGATCATTCTTATAGATCAGTGACATTCTATTGTGATAAGTGTTTTAAGTAAATGTTGTGATATTGTTGTTATGAAATAGGGAATATTGAGGAAGTGACTATAAATACAATGATTAAATGAGTTTATACAAGTGATTTGGTGTATTGATTGCCTCCTCTGGGGGCCTCTCTCAGACATACACATACATATTGCCTCTTCTTGTTCTTTATTTATTATTATTCTTTATTGTGACAAGTAAGAAAACACCTATCCTTTAAATTTATGAATAAAAGCAATCAAAAAGCAACATAAGTAATGTAAAAGTTGAATTTTGATTGCTACTGAAAGACATCAACACTGCTAAACAAATTAAGAGTGATATTTAACATTTTCATTAATTACCGAATACTTTTTATACTAGAATACAAGTTGGCTTAACAACTGTTATATCCAATTTATAGATGTTGTTCATATCAAATCAATTAATACTTTATTCAAGTAGGCTCAGAAAGCACTTTTGAATCGCCAGTAGTCATAGTTGGTAACAAATCTACCAAAAGATGCGGAAAGTTGAATCCGCTGAGAAGAAACCAGCAAGAAAATCAACGGTTACTCTTAACTCGACAAGTGATAGCTTTTATTTCTAGTAATAAAATTGTGTATTTCACTTTTTTTGCTGTATTAATAATATTATCACATATATCAGTATTTAACATAGAAGACTTAGTTTATAACTAGTTAAAAGTTTAATTTAACAGTGTAACTAAACTTTTATAAAACAGATAAAAACAATTTCTTTTTTTAATAAGTTAACATATTTAATATAAGAGCTGTGAATTTTCTGATCATAAAATTTTCATCAATGCTTACCAAAGTTATATAAGAAAATTGTGTATTTTCCAGTATTCACGGCTTGTGAGATATCACAACTTCTTGCAACCTGTTTCTAATAGTCATAGCACGCCTAAAATATAAATAAATATATTAATATTTTATTCCTACTAACATTCATTTTCGTGTAACTTATTTTTATTGTCAGATAGGAGCGAAAGACAATTAATTGGATATACATCAAAGTTCTCAGATGAACTATGTGATCATCATAAGGATAATATATATATTATTAAACTCAATTGTTTCTTTTTACCATACATTTATATATACAGTCTAAAGCTGGGTAAGCGAGAAAATTCTTTAAGACGTCTGGTCCTTAACTTTAATCCACTAAATCCTTTTATAAGAGAGATGGACACCTCTATAAAAGTGAGACGGAAACCTCTATAAAAGTGAGACGGAAACCTCTATAAAACAGATTTGGAAACATAAGAGAGAGATGGAAGCCTCTTGTAAGAGATATAATATCTTTGAGAGTACCTCCATTAGAGAGTAAGGAAAAGGTGAAAAGTATTTATTTTTATTGTTTCAATACATTTAGATTTTTCTGCAAACAATTTATACTTATAAACATATTCCAAAAGTAAAACACCTAAATGTTTAAATAAAAAATTAAATTACGCAGTAAATCTTTCAAAATGAATTTAGCTATCACATACATACATAATTTATTGAAATATGAAAGTAATGAATGATTCTTACATAAAAGCCGACATTTCTATTCTATTTCTTCAAATCCAATTAAAGTCCAATCTCAGCAAATCTGAAAACATTTAAGAGCTATAATATACAGTTTCTCTTAGATTCACTTCAATTTGTTTTAAAGCATCATCAGATAGGAGCGAAAGACAATGCAGTAAACATCAAAGTACTCAGATGAACTATGAAATCATCATTTAAATACAATAAACAATTTGCAACCATTCCATTAAAAAAAAAAGAAATAAAACGATGGTTTTTATGTGTGTCTGTACGAGAGACTAGATAAACAGCAAAGGAAGATATAGTCACTCACTGACTCTAGTTCATAATCAGGCTGGCTCAAATGGATAATAAATTTTAATTAAATAGTAAATTTTGAAAGACAGATAAGCGACATCACATAGCTATGTTTCATTGCATGAGTGGTACAGAAGGTTGGAAAGATAAAACATGATATGTTACCATCAAATCAAATAAAAAATATCTTTATTCAAGTAGGCATATTACAGCACTTTTGAATTGTCAAATTATATATTCTTTTCCACACTCTGATTGATGATGGTACTCAAGAATGGGTTAAAATCTAAAGTTATGAGGGTTCCTTCGCACCCTGATCCGAAAAGAACCCACAACAAAGTCAGGTATTTTTTTGTTTTTACTACTAAGAAAACTGTGTAATAGATAGTGTGTATATATTAAGAATTGATGTATATTTTTTTATGTATATTCATTGATGTATTCAGACATTCTTATTCATAACTATTTCCATTATGGTTGGCTACACTGAGTATACACCTTTAAATATTTTTGCTTACCTTTTTCTCATCTCTGATTGCCCTAAATATGGTTGTACCTGTAAGAAAAGAAGAATGATATAAGCATGACTCAAAGACTATTTACCAATATATATATATATATATATAATGTTTCAGAATGCTTAAAAAGCATATATATTGCATCAAACCTCACAATTGGCAGACCCTACTCTAAACAATTACTTCTAAATCTGAAATATGTGGAAAAAAAAAATTTGTTTACTTTGAATTGAATAAATAAATCTAATAATAAAAACTATATCAAACCATTTAGTCTATAAACTACAAACACAACCCTATTCTAAATTTATAACCCATTGTGAGGCAACAGAAGGTTTTCAGCTGCACTGCGCTATCATCATAATACTCACTAAGCTAGTAGAGATCTTAAGTTCAAGGCAAAATTAGAAAAACTGTATTTAATTATTTGTCTTGAGTTGGGACGGGTAGTGGGATACTAGAAGACTTGTTATATTGTGCTTTAGTTTAATTTTGCAGTAATTATTGATTAAACAATACATAATTTATATCTTTCGATTTACATTCCAATACAAGTCAACATGGCGGCTCATCAATGTTGGATCTTTTTGTTCTTTACTTTCGTTATTGTCAAAAAGCAACCATAAAGTCAACATGTACACAAACAATAAAAACTAAACTGTACAATATAATATTCACTAATAACTAAATTCATCCATACTAATATTCAATTAAAGGACATAAAAAAATAATTCCAAAACAAGACTTCAACTGTAATTAGTTACCACCATGTCACCAAAAATATATTGACTTTAAAAAAATTGTCCTGTGTTCTTGTGTAGAATTTTTAAAGTAATTTACCTCTTACTCATCCAGATCCTCTAAATTTTGCTAGAATTGGAGAAGTAAATAGTGATTTTTCACTGTGTTTGGACAAAACACTAGTTTATTTTTACATATCTGATCATTTTAGATGGTGGAAAGAGGTAACTCTTCATGACTTCAATACAGTGTTATACAGTATTAACATGCCAGCAATAAAATATTATCAACAAATTAGAATTACCTTGGCTTTATCGTGTTCCGGAAGAGGCAAAGATTATTCAGCATCTAAACAGAGGAAAAAGCTATTTTAAATAAACCACAAAAGACAAATAATAGCATGATTTTGTCATATTAATTCAGATAGAGCTAATATAACATGCAAATCATGGTATCATCAATGGTTAGCACTTTTCATCATTTAAATCCCTAAAATTAGTTTTTCAACTTGAAATTTAAATAAACCTTGAATCTAATCTGAACAAAGAATACTTTCAATTACTTAATATTTATTAAATATATGTGTTCTTTATTCAGTATGATGGGCAACTGAGTAGTGGTATAAAATAATTTTATGTAGTTACATTGACAATATCTCAGTAGACATAAAAAACCTTCTGTACTCCAATAGCATCATATCTCCAAATATCTTTCACAATACAAATTAACAGTTCTGCTGTCTTTTAGGGGACTCCTGTATTAACTATGTAAAATGTTTGTTGTTTATATTTTATCTTTATTTTTGTGGAAAGATGTATCCAGATGCAATTCTAAATTGTATAGTCTATCATCCCATATTAAGAATTAGCAGGCCTTTCTCCACAGTACTTTACTTGAATATGCTGTTTCCAAGCATTGGAATGTTACAAGAGAATTTAATACAATACAAGCCAAAGAAGTTTACACTTCCTCCATTTGTACAGTGATAAATATATGTTTTCAAATTTATGAAACTTTTATGAACTGTTTACTTGAACAATATTGCTAGTTAATGCTTTCTATTGTCAATACTGTAAAACATCAACCAATAATACTTACAATATGTTGGCAGTTGACATGACTCCTTACAGGAAAACACTGCCTTTATTAATCTTCAGCAGGCTTTCTATATTTTCCCTGGACAAATATGCGAGGCACATCAATTCCCTCTTTCATATTGACTGTCCTCCGCTGTACATAAGTATTTGTGAGGATTTCAAACCCAGCATTTGTGAATAAATTGGCCAATTCCTCTTCTGTGAAATAGTAACTCCTAAAAAGAGGGAGGAAGTTAAAATCCAGCTGTTTTTGTCAATAATTAATTATTGTAAAGTTGCAGAAAACATTTTGAATATTGTGCTAGCATAATTTATAGGTATATTTACTTGTTTCTTTAAAGAATTATATTAGTTCTGCTGTGGCTACTTATTACAAAGTCACATTGCTGAGCAAGACCTTTAGATTCCCGTCAATGCAACTTAACTAACAATATCATACACTTTATCTAAAGAGAATGTCTCTAAGAAGGTTGCAGAATCATCTGCCTGGGTGTCAATGTTAAACAATATTTATGAAATGAAATTATTGTACTTGATTTCAGTTGCACATGGAAGCTAAATGTTATAATTACTTGAAACAATAAGTAACTAGATTCCTCCAGTGATAAATCTATCACTGGAGGAATGAATCCATTACAAACAAAATAACGAGCTTATTTATAACGACATTATTCAAGTAGGCCCAATGAACTTTTATGAAAGAGATATTATGATTTTTGATGTTACGACAATTAATACTTTACCTTGTTCCATCTTGCCTCATATAGAAGTTATCTGATATTTTATGACCAGGTTTAAAGCGCAACTGTGCCATATCGTACCTTCCATAATCTCTAAATAATAAAACACCTCCTGGTTTTAAAGCACGGAATGCCACCTTAGCAACTTGCTCCCACGATGTAGGATTTATTGCAGACAACACAAAAATTAAACTAGCTATATCCACAGTACTTTCATTAATATTCTCAAACAAATCATTAGTGGTCAAGTCAGCACAAAAGGCTTTCATAGTACTGTCGTTAAATAACTTATTTGCTTTGACAAATTCAACTGCACGTGGTGAGAAATCGCATGCATAAAAATAGAAATTAGTAAATCCTTCTTCAACTAGGGGGAAAATCATATTACCGACTCCACAACCAAGCTCTAGATAAACTATTCTCTGATCAGGATCGAAGTTTATAAGTTCTTGAAACTCACGTGTTGTCCAATGCCGGTCGCGGAAGAATTTTGTTTCATTACGCTTGTAGAAAATATCCCAGTGCCTTTTAGCTTCTCTTTCTAGTTTCATTGCTTTCGTTTGTGGGATTATTCGCGAATTTTGAGCTTCCAATCGTTGCTTTTCCTCATCTGTCAACTCCTTCAAGCGGTGGACAAAAAGATCGCCATTAGCGTCTAATTTTTCATCCGTTGACATCGTCAAATATTTAGAATATTACTACAGTTCACTTAATAATTTCGAACAAGGGTAACATTTAAAATCTTAAATTTATTATATTTTAAAAATGTATATCTCGGCGTTTACAATTTACACCCCGAATCCGGCGAACGCAAAATCAAAGAGACTAAAGCTACAAAATGAGAATAGAGACTAGCGATGGGCGATTGTCACAGATTATAAAACTATCAAATTATTCGATTATATTTGTTGTATCGATTACAGTTATACATTATTCGTTTGAACCTTTAAAAAATGAACGAATCGACGTTTGATTGAAATCTATTTTATAAATAAGTATATGTATAAAGACTAGTCACGATATAACGCGAGGAAAAATATTTCAATCTCTTAAGATAAAAAAAAATTTAACGTATTAAAATGTGTTGTTTTTCTATAATCCAATTTTTTTATCATACATACCATTCAGATACTATTAGAAAAATATTATATCGCTTGGTAAATATTGTGTACCATTTACTCAACAAAGCATTTCTGATTAAAGCGACTGAATCACATTAACCTGCCTGTACTATTGACTATTTATTCTTTGTAGTAAAAAAAATCAATCGCAAGAAAAATGTTTACTTTTCACTATAAATAAATGGAACAAAAGATACCATAACAATTGTGAAGGTAAAGTTTTCATCAGAGTGCCAAATCCCTCCAGAATGGCGCTAGAGTAGCAAGTGAATATAGTCAACAGACGTTTGCTTCATTAAATTTGCTTTGCTTTTAAGGACTAGATAACTTTTATTAAAACTAAAATTATGCAAAGCAGTTAAATAAAGTAATATTATCGATGACCATTGTTATATATGCTTACTTTTAAAAGATTTTAGGAATAATTCACTAAAGTCACACTTAACTTTCACAGAACCTATAATTGTCTATGGAATCAGAATTCAATTATCGGGTTAACCTTCTAGTTAGTAAGTCCAGCTCACTATTAGATAAATAATAAACACTTTTAGCATTTAATTGGAATTTAATTGAACTGTACATCTTGTCGTGCGAGTTCCAACAACATGGGGTCGTCGAAGAACTTGTTTATAGAAACATCCTCGCTTAGACCCTTCCTTCTTCGCGTCTTGATCATAAACTCACGTGCCAAGTGCGTTGCGGGCTGCGGCTCCAACGGTCTAATAAAAATATTTCTTTATAAGAAGCTTTTAAATTCAAACTCAAGTATGTAATTATCAATACTATGTAATGTGTATATTGAGAGTATACGATTTTCTTACATATGTATAAAGGACCAATAATTTCGACGGGCCATAATAGACAACTCATAATTTAGACAGTTTTGTAATTCCGTGGATTATATAACACCATTTACCAACAGATTTGTTTTTTTTAAATAATATAGCAATTAATACACGGCGTTTAAAAACACATCATTAATATAAAATGTAGTGCAGTAATAAATAACATATCTTTCGAACACTGTCTTACAAAATTTAGATTTTATACTCGATTTGACTATATTGATACGAGCCGTCGATATATCGATAGTGTGGGGAACTTGTAATAATTTGAAGAGTTTCTAGTATGCTGACATATTATTAAAAATTGTTTTGGTAAAAGATATACAAATTTTTAGTTCGACTTGAATAGGACGTCAATGATTCAACAACTTCGCTGAAGCACTGCTTAGATAACTCACTTCAATAATAGAGGTCTCAATATAGATTCTTAATAGGTTAAATATAGGCAATTTCTGAACTGGCTTTATTAAAAAAAAAACTTTAATAAGATACAAATTAGCTTTTACACAATAGCTAAATTTAACCGCCTCATTGGTATAGTAGTTAGCACGTTCGGCTACAGATATGAGGTCCTGGGTCCAAGTCTAAGCCAATAAAAAAATCAATATTAAAATTTTGTCAATGTTTGCCTTGTGTTGTGTAATTGGGGGTGTGCTCCACCCGAACTTCGGAGAGCACGTTAAGTCGTCGGTCCTTCTCCTAATCTCTCTCCGCGAGGGTTAGATTTCCGTCACATTGGACTATGAGAGTTTAGGAATAGAGTGCACTTGTATACTATGCCTGCCAATCCGCAGTGGAGCAGCGTAGTGAGTCTATGCTCTAAAAACCCTCTCTCCTATAAATGAGGGGACCTTGCCCTACGGTGGGATGATAATGGGCTGCTACATACTTACTTTTTACGACAGCTTGTTACCACACCTTTCGAGTCTATCACTACCTACCATTACCTTACTAGTAGACAATAAAATTTACCTAATGACAATGCTTTTGTCCAGAGGGTCTCCAGGCACGATCTGCCAGTGGTGGAACACTTGCAAGCAAAAAGCCTGGCCTTGTGTGTGCGTGCGCAAATCGGTTTCGAACCCGAACGAGTCAATAGCGGGGACGAAAGCCTTGATAGTGTATAAAGGCGAACCCGGCACTGGGGCGTCCTGGGTCACGTGACCTGAAAATACATTAATAATTATAAGGAGACCGTGAAATAAATTTGTCCTCGTCTCTGAAACAGCTAAACCAATTTTAGTGGGACTTCCATTATCATAAAGATGTGGTCAAAACTAAACGGGAACAAAAAGAATTCGTCATCAAATAACGCGATCTATACGCCCAGATTATATAATATTGTAGATGCGTTCAGAATTTCTTGGTTGCCAATGTCAAATGTCAAAAACAAATGAAAAATAAAACCAAGAGTATCCAATTTCATTTGATTTCTAAATGACTTTTAAATTTAACTTATTTTTAAACAATACATGCATGCTGGAGTGTTGGTGCCAACACTTATGTATGGTAGTGAACGTTGGGTATGGCAGAAGAATCACAAAAGTAAAATAAATGCGGTAGAGATGAGAGCGTTGAGAAGCATGAGTGGATTAAAACTGAGTGACAGAGTAAGAAATAGTGTGATAAGAGAACGTTGTGGTATAAAAGAAGACGTAGTGACTAAAATTGAGAAAGGTATGCTTAGATGGTTTGGGCATGTAGAGAGAATGAATGAAAGGAGACTGACAAAAAGGATTTATGAGTCAAGAGTGAATGCGAAAGTTGGAAGGGGAAGACCAAGGCGAACGTTCCTGGACCAAATCCAGGACATTTTAAATAACGGCCAGGTCGAGAGTACTCTAAACCGACGAACTTGTATGAAAGCTTTAATGAGAATGAAAGAAGCGAAGGAGATATGCAAGGATCGTGGCAAGTGGAAGAACGTTGTCTCTGCTTACCCCTATGGGAATGAGGCGTGATGCTATGTATGTTAAACAATAAGACGAACATCAAATGTTTGACAGGAAGGATTACTTCTAAGGAAAAGCATTTATTCATGTTTAATCACCTTTTAAACCGTTCTTGGACTTTCACAAATAATTCCAACCAACGATACTAATGAACAGCAATCGATTTATATCTATAATATCCAAAACGGATTTTTACTTGCAAATATATTAAGTTCTAAATAATATCAGGCTACTTTTTATAGAGAAGTTTCTTGAAGAACGAAGAAGTATTACGCATGTAAGTGATATTAAAATAACCCACGGGGAAGCGTAGTTTATACCGGGTTAGCTAGTAATAAATAATATAAATATTAATTGTATATTACTGGTTTCGTTATGTTTTTAATGTGTATTTGTGTGAGTACGCCCAACTTTCTATCTGTGTATATGTTTCTATATGTGCGAATTTGTATAAGTTTTTGTCCGTGTCCGTGTGTGCATGTGTGTGTTTGTGTATGTGGGTGTATAAGTCTATGTTGGTGACTCTGTATACAAGCTATATGCGTGTGTGATTGTGTGACAGTTTGTATGTTAGAATTATAGATTAATAACAAAATATGCTACTAGCGCCATCTATTGTATAGGAGATTTAACTTTGTAACCTTCTTGACATTGACATTCAAATAAAACGTCAGTCTGTTGTAAAATATGAACAAGTTTTATTAGTTAGTACGTGTTTTTGTGTCTCTCTATGTGATATGTACCTCTTCTCTTCGCCAGCACGGTGTATACAGCTGAAACACAATCAGCAGGTGCCTGCACCTCCACGAACAAGTATGGCTCCATCAGACGTGGTGTTGCCATCAGAAACGCTGAATACGCTACCTGGATAACATAGGCACCAGTTTAACTATACTTTATTGAGATATTGTATTTTAAAGAGCCAATAGATTCTAAGTAGTATTAATAGAATGTATTAAACAAACCCTTCTCGCTGTGGGTATTATCTGTCCACCCCCACGATGGAGAGGTTCCTGAGCAATCACAGCATCCAGGATCTTGAACTTCACGTTTCTTATGGGTTCCTCGCAAAGAGGTCCTTCCCGCGTTCCCCATTGGAAACCTGGACACAATACTCAGTTCTTTATAATAAGTTTCACTTGCTACATGTGTACACTGATATATGCATTTTTTTTATGTATATTTTGTACATACCTTGAACTATGCTGTCTTTGACGGAGGCCAATAGATGTTTGTCCACTTCAGAGGGCAGAGTGTCGTCTACCAAGATATTAGGACCAGTTGCATCAGGTCCAAATGCCCATATGGATCGAGCGGCTAGCAGATCCCAGTCGTATCTGAAAATCAAAACAAAATTATGTGTAAAATTAATAAAAAGAATAATGTTTAATAGCCAGATAATTCAAAATAAAATCACACTTTTTCATGAATATCTGGGTAGAAAGTTCATGTAATGTGCTTCAACACAGAGTTACACTACATTCTCACTGCAAACGAAAAGAGTTACCTTACAGTCCACTACAAACAACTGTAGCACTACAAACAAAAAAATTTGCATTACAATCTAATAATAAAAATTCTGTCTCCATGCAAAAAAGTTCACTACAGTTCACTAAAGAATACACTGCAAGCGATGAGAGTAGCACTACACACTAGAAACGCTACTGTTGCACTGCATACGAAAAGAGTTGTCTTACTACTTGCCATTGTCCATTACTTGAGAGCCGAAAGTCGAACATTATGGAAGCCATTGGTGAAAAAAATGACGCAGCGCGAAAATACGGACACAACCTTTAAACATGAAGAATACGACCAAAAAGAAGAGAGTCTACTACAAACGACTCTCTCGCTGTATATGAAAAGAATTGCCATACAGCCCACTACAAACGACTCTGTCTCACTGCAAACGAATAGAGTTGCCCTGTAGTCCACTACGAACGACTCTCTCGCTGTATACGAAATGAGTTGCCATTCAGTCTACTACAAACGACTCTGTCTCACTGCAAACGAAAACAGTTGCCATACAGTCCACTACAAACGACTCTGTCTCACCGTAAAGGAAAACAGTTGCCATACAGTCCACTACAAACGACTCTGTCTCACTTTAAACGAAAACAGTTGCCATACAGTCCACTACAAACGACTCTGTGTCAATGCAAACGAAAACAGTTGCCATACAGTTCACTACAAATGACTCTGTCTCACTGCAAACGAAAAGAGTTTTTCTACAGTCGACTACAAGCGACTGTCTCACGGCAAACGAAAAGAAATATCACATCAAAAAGGTACTAACTTGGTCTGGAAGAACTCTCCAAGTCGTCTCCTGTCCCAGGTGACACAGACAGCTCCTGCCTCTATATCCTCAGCGAGCCCTCGCTCCAAGGGTTCAGCTATCATAGTGAGCTTGTTCCTCTTGTTGGGGGTTTCCGCGAAACACTTCAGAGAGGAAGTCTCAACCACAGTCTCGCAAAATGATACCACCGGGTCAGCCACTATAAGAACAATGGTGCTAATGTCATTTGTAGAATGGAATATTTTCTAAGCATCAGTTAAAGTCACGAATGAAATATGTAAAAAAAGGTCAGTAGCAGCCCATTAACGTCCCACTGCTGGGCACAGGCTTCCTCACTCATATGAGAGAGGGTTTATACTGCGGATTGGCAGGCATAGTATACAAGTTTACTCTCTATTTCTTCACTCTCACAATCCGGAGAGAGATCAGGCGTAGGACCGACGGCTTAACGTGCTCTTGAAGGCACGGGGTGGATCACACCGCCAAACTTTTTCCAACTTCGGGCAAATATAATATTTTAAAAGAATTGGCCCGACCCGGGACTCTAAGCCAGGACCTCATGTCTGTAGTCGAACATGCTAACCACTAGACCAATGATCATGAAATATGTACTTCTTATCCAAACAGGATGCGAAGAACCTTTGCAATTTTTAGACTTATGTCGTTGTATAATATCATCTAAACTAATATTATAAAGAGGTAACATTTGTGTTTTTGGTAAAGTTTTCACACAAAAACTATTGGACCGATTTCAAAATTATTTTCCCCATTATAAAGCTGCATTTCCACTGAGCGATATTAATTTCTCAAATAAATAGATATTAACTTCTCTTCTTCGGGCAAATATTGAGAAAATCTTAATAGACAACTCAATATTGCTTTTTTGAATTGGCCCGACCTGAGACTCAAACCCAGGACCTCATGTCTGTTAGTCGAACGTGCTAACCACTAGACCAGTGATTATTAACCACTGTTCCGCCAAATTTCAAAAGTGTGCCGCCAGAGTTTGCAAATATGTAATAATATCAATATTATTAAATATTATCAATAGAAAAAAATATTTTCTATTATTTGCTTGCAATAAATAAACGTTTAAATATTATGTTGTATATTTTAAAATTTTGTCATAAACTATTTATGCAGTGTCTTAAAGCAAATAAACAATTTTTATCATTTTCTTTGTGTGTCGCCAAATTTTGAAATCGTAAAATATGTGCCGCAACAAAAAAACGTTGAGAACCACTGCACTAGACCCATGAGGCAGATTAATATCTACTAAAAAGTCCGCGATACCACATGTCCAACTAGTCATTAATATATATTGTCGATTCAAAAGTGGTGTAAAAGCCTTATTCAATAATAATCTTGTGACCACATTGTTCAGGGTAAAAAAAATTTCTAAACTCATTTTACCGGGCTGACTGCCTCATTGATCTAGTGGTTAGTATGTCCGACTACAGACATGAGGTTCTGGGTTCGAGTCCCGGGTCGGGCCAATTTGAAATCGATAGCACGTTAAGCCGTCGGTCCTGCGCCTGATCTCTCTCCGGTCGTGTCGGATTCCCGTCACCTCGGACTATGAGAGTGAAAGAATAGAGACTTGTGTACTATGCCTGCCAAGCCACAGTGGAGCAGCGTGGTGGGTCTATGCTATAAAAACCCTCGGTCCTCGGAGTGTGGAGGCCTGTGCCCAGCAGTGGGACGTTAGTGGGCTGCTTCTCACTTTATGTAAGTTGTTTACTTGCCCTTATCCCACTAGGTGGGGTCGTCACAGCATGTTTCCTTTCGCCACTTCACTCTGTCCGCTGTAATTTCTACATTCACACCCTTAATACACATGTGAAAGATCACACAATTCATCCACACTTTTTTTGGTCGCCCTCTCCCGGCCCTGCCGCTTACCATCATATTTAGAACCCTCTTACATACATGGCTATCCTCCCTTCTCATTACATGTCCATACCAGGCTAACCTTCCACTCCTTAACTTCTCGGTCACTGGTGCTACTTTCACACTTCCTCTAATATACTCATTCTTAATCTTATCCAATTTTGTCACTCCACACATCCATCTCAACATTCGCATCTCCGCTGCATGCAATTTCCTTTCATTCTCCCCTTTGGTGGCCCAGCACTCTGATCCATACAGGATGACAGGTCTTACGATCGTCTTACTTTATGTAAGTCTTTTTAATAATTGCTTTAACTTATATAGATTGATTCATGATCTTCTGTATATGTATGCTTAGCCTGGTTAATCATTTCGATTTCATTGAAGTGAAGCTTCTTTAGGCGCATGAGGGTAAAATTTTGACGGATGAAACGCGTGATTATCATCACGAAAATGTGCAGCGTTTTTTTGTGATAATTCGTTACAAATAATTTGTGGCATTTTAATTTTTAATAAATTCTCCTTTCTATTTACAATTCGTCATTTGATATTTCAAAAATTATTTGTATTAATTTTCGACACTTTTAATATTTTAATGACAATTCCTAACATATCTTCCTTTTTCCCTCCCTCTAAGTCCCGGAAATCTTAAGTTTTAGATTGGCATAAATATAAACAAGACTTAAAAATTATTTCGCCAAAGAAGTTTCACTTCTGTCATGTGTAATTTGTACGCACGCACGTTTTTAAATAACTCACCCTTGATGTCTATCTCTGAGTACATATTCCTTAGGTCGTGCATCACACAGTCCAGATACAGTTCACCAGTTCCCAGCACCACATGTTCACCACTCTCCTCCACGCGTGTCGATAACACCGGGTAAGATTTGTTCACCTGATGCACAATTTTATATTGTATTATAAAAAACATAAATATAGGATAATCCTAAAGGCGGATACCATTGTGCCGCTATGCACTGTAAGACAGTAGCAGAATCACCTGTTAAAAACCTCGTAATGGTTTCTAATAGTGTCAACTAGCCAAGACACAAACCTCAACCCAACCGAGTCCTCAACATCAGAAAATACAATCCTAAAGGCAGTTGATTAGATACATATGTCGGAGTGCAATAGTCTGTGGAACGCTGGCGCCATCAGTCTATCGGCATGGGGCAGAGTCAATAGTGACAATCCGGCGCGCATCTCTCCAGTTCTCGGGTGACGGTCCGCCAGAGCGGTCGACTATTGAAATTGTCGCGTTCCTAGCTATTATTGTAAATGTTTTAGTGTAAATTGTTATTGAGTTAATTAATAAAGTGTTTGATTACAACAACATTACCCACTAAAGCCCACAGTATGGAGATTGAATTATGGATGCCACTAACGATGATGTCGGCGGAAAGCACTACGCCTACTATGATTTACGCTCCTTCTCACTTATATGTGTGTGTGTGTCGGATATATAGTAATCGGTACCGTCTTGAACATAGATTAGTCGTTTTGTTGATTATTGTCACCTGTGGCTGATCACGCGTGGGTATTATAAATACATCCAACATAACATTTTGGAGACATTAATGTATAAACTATCGGCCTTATTTGCCATTAAGCTGACGTCAACATGTAGCAACATTACATAAAAAATTAAAAGTGCATGCGTACAAAGTACACATGTCAGAAGTGAAACTTCTTTAAGTCGTGTTTATATTTATACAAATCTAAAACTTTAGATTTGCGAGACTCAGAGGGAGGGAAAAAGGAAGATATGTTACAAATTTAATTGTCATTAAAATATTTAATGTCGAAAATTAATACAAACAATTTATTGAAATGAAGAATTGTAAATAAAAATGCCTCGTGTTTTTGACAATATTAAATTATTAATTAATTATTGTTTTTGAATTAAAAATTTGGAAAAGAGAATATTTAATAGTATATTAAATGATTAAATGAGTGGCAAATTCAAATGCCACATGTTATTTGTAAATATTAAAACTCCCCAACCTTCAAACGAATTAACATAAAAAGAACGCTGCAGATCTTCGTGACGCTAGTGACGCGTTCCATCCGTAAAAAGTTTACCCTCAAAAGGAAGTTTCACTTCAAAAAGCTTGATGAAGTATTTGTCATCAAAACATTACCTTTCTAAGTCCATCCAGCATTTTGGGTAATTCAGATGGATTAACTGGCTCAACAGCTATCTTGACCACAGCTTGCGTGTTAAATCTTAATGGCTTGAAGGTGTGCAGCTCCTCTTCCTCGTCAGCTGATACCAGGGTGCAGGTCTTCACGATGGGTTGATCGATACCTTCGATGAGAGCCCAGCATCCGGCTGGTACGCGATTCAGTTCTACCTAAAAATAATAGTTATTTCACAAAACTATTTCAGTGTGTATGCATATAGCATTACCTAGACGATTACCTGCAAGATTACCCAGACGATAGAAACGCCTGGGAGTGAACGAATTGCTCTAATTTTAATTAAAATATAGTAAACTAATATGCCTCATTGGTCTAGTGGTTAGCATGTTCGACTAAAGACATGAGGTCCTGGGTTCCGAGTTCCGAGTCACATCGGACTATGAAAGTGAAGGAATAGAGAGTGCACTTGTGTACTATGCCTGCCAATCCGCACAGTGTTGGGTCTATGCTCTAAAAACCCTCTCTCTTTGGAGTGAGGAGGCCTGTGCCCAGCAGTAGGACGTTAATGGGCTGCTACTTACTTACTTTACCAAACTAATATGATATTGTAATGATGATGGTAACAAAAAAACAATACTCGACTGAGTTTGTTGTGGGTTCTTCTCGGATCAGGGCGCGAAGGAACCCTCGTAACTTTAGATTTTAAGCCGTTCTTGAGTACCATCATCAGACGTATATTAGAATCAGAGTGTGGAAAAAAATATATATAATTTGACGATTCAAAAGTGCTGTACTATGCCTACTTGAATAAAGATATATTTGATTTGATATATAATGTGCGTATGTGCTAAAAACTTTATATATAAAAAAGGTAGAAATATACTCTAGCGGAAAGAATAAAAAATATATCTAAAATTTTAACTATTTTTCAAATGGCTTACTCAGGAAATTTTTTTTTACAAGATCCTAAAATTAAAAACTTCAAGCTGCAAATTGCTTTTTATTTTACCCCGATGCGACCCTTTTCATAAAAGACTTTTTAGAAAAGTCCCAGAGTGCAAGAAAGTACTAAGTCGGACTATAGATTGATTTTCGTTAACATAAAAGTTTTATTTCACTTAGTTTTTAATCATTTCCTTTCAGACTATTAGATAAACATTTACATTCATAATCTATTCAATACAGGTATTGTGTTCGCGACTTTTCCCCTTAATTTAGAAAATAGTATATTTTGTTTAAAACTTAGAATCAATATATATGACGGCGCGCTTATTATTTATTGGTTTTAATTATAAAGAACGTCGTTGTTCTATTGATTCTTTGATATTGTTTACATTTTTATTCGTGTATGCGGTTGATAATATTAAGTGTTTGTGAAATAAGAGCGGGCAACGCCCGAATAGGGTAGTAACGAGAGACGCCGGTCGGTGATCGGAGTTCGGTTAGTAAAAAAAGGCCGGTCGAAGGAAAGGCGCACGTGTGCTAACCTATTGGCTCTTAATTGGGTTTATTTCATTAATTGTGTGTATAATTGTGAGTCGATACAATAATAAGACGATGGACAATATAACTATGCTCTTATTCTGAAGTTCCTGTAATTATAACGCCCACTATGAATACTGATAGCCAAGACCGCTATGAGGCTTCCACTGACGCACTCTCTCTCTCTCTCTCCGTTATATATAAATTAGTAAAATCGGATATAAGGAATGTTTTGTTGACTATAGCATGTATATATTTGTATAATTGTCATTTCCACGAATAAAGTTATTTGTGCATTTAATGTAAACCCTATGATTGGCAAATAATAGAACGCCTTCATTTACAAATAAAGAAGCAACCAACGTCGTTTACTTGTCACAGTAGTGCACGTTTGCCAGTCGCAAACATCACACAATAGAAAGCCAATTCGGCGTAAACGTTCCTGCTGAATAACAGTTCGATCGCAATACCTCATATCCTCGTCTGGTGACAAGTAGACGGCGGAGCGTTGGATGAAGAATCTAGGTGGCATTTTATTTCGATCCTGAACCGGCAATCTTCGCAAATATAAGCTGACGAAGGGGCTCACTTATTGGAAGAATTTTTTAAAAAGCTCCAGTAATTTTTAGCTTGTTGTTCAAAATGCAACACTTTCTTTTATAATATTAAACAATAGATTTATTTGTAATCCTTTATTGTTTCAGAATTTCTCTATATACCACATTTAACACTCTGGAGTTAGAATCGGGATACATTATTTGCTTTAGATTGACATTTTTAAATTCGGTATATCTTTTGAACGGAATGTCCGATTTTAATATTTTAACTAGTATTTTACAGGTATTGAAACGATCTTTAATGAAATGATAAGGATTATTACAGAAGTATGAACAATATGGTTTATTGTCGGCACTTTTATGAAATATATAAAGTAGTCATGGTGGCAAACTACAGTAGTTGGACATATGGCATCGCGGACTTTATTGTAGATATTAATACGTTCAATATATTGTAGAACATTTTTTTGTTCTATCATCAATAGTTTTCCCAACGCACGCGATGACATATTTTATGTCACCAATTTTTTCACACCTTGGGTTATATTATTGCATTGCATTTTTATTAGGAATCCCTATTTTTTGTTTTTTGAGAAAGTAGGATAGTCTATGTCACTCAGTGAAAATGTTAAAGATTTCTCGAAATTGGTCCACTACCTTTTTGTGGGAAAACGTAACAAACATACATATATACTTGTCGGAGGGCAGGTGTCTGTGGAATGCTGGCGCCATCTATCGGCGTGGGACAGAGTCAATAGTGGCAGTCCGGCGGAAGTCTCGGCAGTTGTCAAGTGGCGCTCGACCGGAGCGGTCTACTGTTGGAACTGTCGCGTTCCTAGCTATTATTGTTAATGAGTTGTGTAAATTGATATCGGGAACATTAAGTGATTGAACATTATAATCCGAGTTAATTAATAAAGTGTTTGATTGCACCAACATTAGCCACGAACGCCCACAGTATAAGAAATTAAATTATGGATGCCATTAAAGACGATGTCGGCAGAGAACCCTACGCCCCTATGCCTATTACGCTTCCTTCTCTTTTATTCTCCGACATACATATGTACAAAAACACAAACCTTTCCTCTTTATTTGTTTAGATACAGTCATTTGATAAATCATTTAATATTATAGATATTTTTTTTGATCCTTTAATTTTTTCCACTACTATATATTCCAAAGAGGTTCAAAGATTTTCAGTCACTAATTTATGTAACTGAACGAAGTCTTTATGACCTTTTTATACTACTTTGATAAAGTGTAAAGTCTAGATAATGTGTTTTAATTAAAATTGTACAAATTTTACCTTATATCTCGCTTCGAATATCCACAATCGGCCTACGTTCATGATGCGGGAGTCCTCTTCATCTTGAGTGCTGTAGTTCTCTCCCAAAACTCGAACAGTTTGACCCGCGTACAAAGTACCCGACATTATACGAGCTAGCACCTGTAATATTTAAATATTGCAGTTTCATTTCATGAAAATTCTTATAGGAAAATGATATTTAACAGTGGGAGAGATCAGCCATAGCTAGTCGCTGACTGCAGACCGTAAATGTCAGGACCTGAAAGTACACCAGCGGGACGTAATAACATTATATTGCTACCTTTAAATGCATGAATGAAGCTAAAGAAAAAAAAAGCTGTCATACACATAGCACCATACTGTCACATAAATACAGCACTTTTTTTAAAAATTATTTTTTGCTCACCAACAGCTTTTACATTAAATACATTTTTATAAAAAGACGATTATAAGAAGTACTTACTCTAAAAGCGAAGCTACTTAAAGGTAAGCACCACGTGCATATATTCGGTGAAAAATGTAATCATTTAATGTTTTAGAGTTCTGACAAATGTATTCACAATTGTGATAAAATCTGCCTAAACATTTAATCATCAAGATTAGTTGCTGCGTGCTTTAGTGGCTTTAGCACACTATGTGATATTGGCAAGCTAAGTGTGCCTTATCGGTACAACTGAAAGCCAGTAAATAAAAGAAGAACTAGTTTAAGGGGTAGAAAAGAACTGTGTGGTAGAACTCGTTGTTTGTGTGTTGTTATTTTTTAATATGTAGGATACCCAATGAAATTACAGTTTAAATATTTTAATATTCTCCAAAATTTTTCCATGATTCCAGGCAAAATCTCCTTTGTGGATTGTCTAATGAGAAAGACACATTATTTGTGGAGCAAGAACGTAGCTTCTCCATCAAATCAATGTCTGTCACTCTTATGCTCAAGGATATAAACGGGACATCACATCTGTTGAATATCATGGACACTCCAGGACATGTCAATTTTATTGATGAAGTAACTGCTGCTCTTATTTGTTTAACAATTAATAAATTTATAATTAAAATTCGTTGTTAAATCTACATACATACATAGAATCACGCCTCATTCCCTTCGGGGTAGGCACAGCCCACGTCCCTCCACTTGCCATGATGCTAGCATATCTCCTTCGCTTTCATTCTCATTAAGGTTTACTAACCTTTCATACAAGTTCGTCGGTTTAAAGTACTCTTAACCTGGCCCTTATTTAAAATGTCCTGGATTTGATCCAGGAACGTCCGCCTTGGTCTTCCCCTTCCAGCTTTCCCATTCACTCTTGACTCATAAATCCTTTTTGTCATTCTCATTTCATTCATTCTCTCTACGTGCCCAAACCATCTAAGCATACATTTCTCAATTTTAGTCACTACATCTTCTTTTACACCACAACGTTCTCTTATCACTCTATTTCTTATTTTGTAACTCAGTTTCAATCCACTCATACTTCTCAACGCTCTCATTTCTACCGCATTTATTTTACTTTTGTGCTTCTTCTCCATGCACAGCCACTCTGACCCTTTGAGACACCATCTGGCTATTCATAAAGGAGTGCAAAGCACCATTTACCATATTCCCTGCATTCACTCTCCTTTCAATATCACTTTCACTTAGTAGTGCAATCTTAAGAAATTCAATGTATCAACTACTAAATGCCTTACAGCTAATTTATACATACTATAAATAAAAGAAAACACAGAACATAGAATAAATAAGTAAATTGAGGTCTATGTTAGGCACTCATAAATCACTGTAAGGCATTGTCTGTTCACTAAATCACAACTACACACTATTTTAATTGAAAATTGCTGCAGAACTCAACGCACAGTTTGACACTTCGTGACGTTATATACTTTCAAACACATTACACAAACTTATTACTCTTACTGGTACATACACGTCGCATTACCGTTATACACATAGTAAAAAAATCATGGAAATGGCACATTATCATACACATGCACTGCCATTAAACAAATAGCGTATTCTCATATACATAGTGCAATACTTTGAAACACAGAGCGCAATACTCTCACATACTTAGCGTGATGCTGACATACACATGACGCTAAACGGTCATACACAAAGCACATTTCTATCAAACACTTAGCGTGATTATGTCATTCTCGTAGCGTTAAACGGTTATACACAGAACACTATTGTCATATACATAGCAAAAGACTTTCATACACAAGGGGCATTTCTCTCAAACAATTAGCGTAATACTGTCATACACAGAGCGCAATACTTTCACACATTTAGCGTGATGCTGACATACACATAGCGTAAAACGGTCGTACACATAAAACTCTGCTGTCATACACAAAGCACATTTCTATCAAACACTTAACGCAATACTTTCACACATTTAGCGTGATGCTGACATACATATAGCGTTAAACGGTGGTACGCATAAAACACTGCTGTCATACACAAAGCACATTTCTATCAAACACTTAGCGCAATACTGTCATACACAGAGCGCAATACTTTCACACATTTAGCGTGATGCTGACATACACATAGCGTTAAACGGTCGTACACATAAAATACGGCTGTCATACACAAAGCACATTTCTATCAAACACTTAGCGCAATACTTTCACACATTTAGCGTGGTGCTGATATACACATAGCGTTAAACAGTGGTACGCATAAAACACTGCTGTCATACACAAAGGGCATTTCTCTCAAACACTAAGCGCAATACTGTCATACACAGAGCGCAATACTTTCACACATTTAGCGTGATGCTGACATACACATAGCGTTAAACGGTCCTACACATAAAACACTGCTGTCATACACAAAGCACCTTTCTATCAAACACTAAGCGCAATACTCTCATACACAGAGCGCAATACTTTCACACACTTAGCGTGATGCTGACATACACATAGAGTTAAACGGTCATACATATAGAACACATTTGTCATATATAAAATGCTATATTTTCCTACACATAGCGATAAGTGGTCACAAACATAAAACACTGCTGTCATACACAAAGCACATTTCCATCGAACACTTAGCGTGATTATGACATACACGTAGCGCTAAACGGTTATATACATAGAACACTATTGTCATACACATAGCACAAGACTGTCATACTCAAAGCACATTTCTATCAAACACTTAGCGGAATACTGTCATACACAGAGCGCGATACTTTCACATATTTAGCGTGATGTTGACACACACATAGCGTTAAACCGTCATACACATAGAACACTGCTGTCATATACATAGCGCAATACTTTCATACACAGAGCGCAATTCTCTCAAACACTTACCATGATGCTGTCATAAACATAGCGCACACACACACATAGCCTTGTCACATACAGAGCGTACTATTTTTATACACTGTTTCTTTCGATATATTTTTTGCAAACTTTCTGATCTTTATGTAGAGTTTATAAAGCATGAAGTACTCACTAAGAAGAATGTACAGTCATCGGTTGGGTACATCTTGGTGGTATGAGCTACAAGCCTTCCAGATTGATCACAAGCAATCATGTCATCGTGCAACGGACCAGAGGTACCACGGTATGCGTGCGCGACCTTACGTGGTGCCGCATCTAATGGCGATGGTACGTGGTGTACCACCATATCTACAAAACCACTGTGAAAAAGATCAAAACAGGAATCAGTTCGCCACAAGATATTTAACAAAATTCAGTATAGCTTAAGAAATCACGCTTTTAGAGATAATAAAACAAAAAGCATGAGAATTTTAAAAGCGTGGGGGGGCTTTGTATGACATTTTTAAATTAACTCTTTTCAAAATGATACTAATGAAAATTCGACACACATTTTATATATCTATCTATTTAAAGATAGCTTATCACAAAACATTATAGTAAATGTAAAACGATTTAATTCAATATAAGTCGCCATAAGATTTAATGTCACTGTTCCAAAAGTGTGCTTTTAAACTTCAATTACTTACTTTACAACGAATATTTACTTAGTAATACATTTTTAAATTCGTAACATCATTTAAGTAGAATGTCAGACATTACAAAATTTTAAAATATTCTTCAGGTATTGAATATTTTTTAAATTAATTATATCTTTTGAATGGAATATCCGATTTTTATAATTTAAAAAGTATTTTACAGATATTGTAACGGTCATTAATAAATTTCATAGGATAAGTATTAATACAGAGGTATGAATAATAATTATATATAATTTCTCATGCTGAATTTGTAAATATTTCGTTATGACTGGATTTTGTATTTTAATGTTATTATGTATAAATGTTCATTCACTTTTTTATTTCTTAAGTTTTTCTTGTAGTTAGCTGTTTATTTTAATTTAAATATTCTGTGGCGTCACCAGGGGTCTCAGCTGAAAATCAGCGTCGTGTGTTCCAAAACACACGACAACAGCTGAGCTGTAAACCCTTTCCAGGTGGTGTTACAGACAGTAATACTGCGAAGTTATATTAAGTAAGAATACTGTATGTAATACCACTTTTGAATAAATGCTTTTTCTTTCTTTCTTTCTTTCTTTCTAATATGGTTTGATTTTTGTCGGCGGTTTTATCAACTGTGTACTTATTTTACATCTTAAAGATGTAAAATAAGTACACAGTAATACTGTGGCATAACTACAGTAGTTGGACATATGGTATCGCAGACTTTTTTGTAGATATTAATATCTTCTATAATATTGTAGAACATTTTTCTTTAGTTCTATCATCAATAGTTCCCCCAGCGCAGGCGACCATAGATTTTTATGTGACCAATTTTATCACACCTTGGGGTTACATTAATGCATTTTAATTAGGAATCCCTATTTATTTTTTTTGAGAAATTAATATAGCCTATGTCGCTTAGTGAAAATGCAGCTTACGGTGAAAACATTTTTAAAATCGGTGCAGTAGTTTTTGTGTGAAAACTTTACAAACTTACACAAATGTTTCTCCATTATAAAATTAGTTTAGACAATAACTAATTTATTTTAAACTCTATCTTTTACACTAGTTAACAATATGTACTAAAAACACGTTTTACATATGTCAGAGTGCAATAGTCTATGGATCGCTGGTCCGTATGAAATAGTCTGTGGAACGCTGGCGCCATCTGTTTATCGGCGTGGAGCAGAGTCAATAAGTGACAATCCGGCGCGCGTCTTTCGGCAGTTCTCGGGTGATGGTCCGCCAGAGCGGTCGACTAAAGAAACTGTCGCATTCCCAGCTATTATTAATGAGTTTGTGTAAATTGATATCGGGAACATTAAGTGATTAAAAATTATAATACGAGTTAATTAATAAAGTGTTTGATTGCACCTACATTACCCACGAACGCCCACAGTATAAGAAATTAAAATATGGATGCCATTAATGACGACTTCGGCGGAGAACCCTACGCCCCTAAGCTTTATGTTTTCCTTTTCTTTTATTCTCCGATATATATTTATTTCTTTAGAGATAGATATAACGACACATCATTAAACATTATAGTAAATGTACAACATGAATAGGTTTATTATCACTCATTACAAGATTTATGACAAAAAAATTACCAGAAGTCACCGAAAAATCGACTGCAAACCAGCCTCAACAGGGGACGTACGTTGAGTTTAGCTTCTTGTTTCGTGAGTTTGATGCCCAGTTCGGACAACACCGCTGGTAAAGTGTTGTCGACATCACCTACCACCTATAAACATTAAGAAATATATTAAATCTTACATAAATTTTTCAGATATATGAATTTCAATGTGAGAGCCTAAACGTAATCAGAGAATTGTATTTTTATTGATCCCGGGGAAATATGGTAAAATTTGATCTGAGTGACAGACTACATCGCATTATTATATACAGAATTTCAAGTTACTCTGGCGAATGATACCGGTTAAGGATGTAAATGGACGCACACTCACACAATTATACACACACAGACACACAAACATATATAAGTTATTAGGAAACAGCTGCCGAAAACGAAGACAGGCGTTAGTACTAATGACACCTTTAATGATGGGACGAAAAAAAATTTCAGAAGAGAAACTTCTTTGGCAAACTAATTTTTAAGTCTTAGAGAGAGGGAAAAAGGAGTATACGTTAGGATTTAATGAAATATATATCATTGAAATATTAAAATTGTCGACAATTAATACAAATAATTTATTAAAATCTCAAATAATATATTGTTAATAAAAATGGGAAAGAAATGTGAATTATTAAAGCTACCTAAACTTCAATCTAATTAGCATAAAAAACGCTGCACAACTTGTGACGCTAATCACGCGTTTCACCCGTAAAAATTTTACCCTCATGCGCCTAAAGAAGTTTCACTTCAAAAGAATAGGTGTGGATAAATGATATATACCTGTGCAAAAATCTTGTACAGCGGCTCCAATATGAACTCCACAAAGCTCCTCTGTGCTGAAGCATGTGGTTGCTTCTTAGTGAAGCGTCTTGTTTTCGCGTTGAAATAGACATCTCCCCACAGCCAGGCAGCCATGTCACTTGGGCGCAAACCACTATCGTTTGCGTTCGCATACATAGCCGCAAAAGAGTCCAAAGTGAAGCACACGTCGTATAGTGACGACGCGAAGCAGACGTTACCTAAAGAAATATATACTTTAAACAGAACATATATTACACACATGTATATATATGTCGGAGAATAAGAGTACGAGAAGCAGAAGCATAGAGTTCCCCCGCTGACATCGTCATTATTGGGGTCCATAATTCAATCTCGAAACTATTGGCGTCGGTGGGTAATGTTGGTGCAATCAAACATTTTATTAATTAATGATCAATCAATGTAAAATATCAATTTATACAAACACATTAACAATAATAGTTAGGAACGACAAATGTCAAGCGCGCCGCCCTCTGTGACTCATTGATTCTGTCCAGTGAAGCGCCAGTAGATGGGGCTGGCGTTCTGCAAACTATTTTACTCCAACTTTTATATGTCGGAGTGCAGTAGTCAGTGGACAGAGTCGTGCGTCCTGAGCCAGCGGCGGACTCACTAGTTCTCGAGTGACGATCCGCCAGAGCGGTCGATCAGTGGAACTGTCGCGTTCCTAGCTATTATTATTAATGAGTTTGTGTAAATTGATATCGGGAACATTAAACTGATTGAACAATATAATACGAGTTAATTAATAAAGTATTTGATAGTACCAGCATTACCCACCAACGCCCACGCACACGGAAATTGAATTATGGATGCCACTCACTATGTCGGCGGAGAACCCTACGCCCTGTGCTTTATACTCCTTTCTCTCTTATTCTCCAACAAATATATATAAACAGTCTAGTTTTTAAAGTCATAATTTTTTTTATATGTTCATGTCATTTTTAATTTATTGAATGTGATTTAATTTACTTTCATTTATTCAATTTCAATAAATTTTCCTTAATCTAATTTAATTTAATGTTATTTTCATAAGTTAAATTTCATATTTATATTACACTGTATTTGCACCTAACATAGTTATAAATTTGTAAACTAACAATTTGACTCAAATGTAGCTCTCAATAAAATTGACTATTATTATATAAGAGACGCTGTAGCAGCAGAGTTGTTGTTAATTGAACATAGAATTTCGTGGGAAGCCAAATCATTCGTGGGAATCACGAAAACGAAGACAGATGATATTACTGTTGATGGGATGGCAAAAAAACAGGTCCTGATAAAAAAATATCATATTTTGAAAGCGTTATATTAGCATTATTTACGCCCAATCATGTTAGTACAGCTAAATGAAACGATACTATTATAAATAATACATTACTAAACAAAACCAGTACTGAAACACATATTTAAAAACAGCTGACGTCTCACCCATGTCAAAGACCTGTAGCTGCCCACGACCCCGAAATTAAGTACTAATATGATGGATCGTAAAGAATGCTAATAAAATGTTTAAATAAAGATCGTTTTTTTTTAAAATAACAAAATACTTGACTGAGTTTGTAATTCGTTCTTTAATATCATCAACAGTTAAACAATTGAATTAGTGTGTAGAAAAACTATATTTTACATTTCAAAAGTGCTGTAAATGTCTAAATGAATAAAGTAATTTTGAATTCAAATATAATGTTTTATTTGCTCACCTAACAAAGGTGATAGTACAGTTGCTGGTTCTTCAGGGTTGTCCTGCGGCTGATTTGTTTCAAGCATAGAGTTCATTTCATCAATGATATGCCTCAACTTGTAATAAGCATCTGCTGGTGGGAGCTTCAATTCCAGTATGAGTCTGTCAATTTTATTAATGCATAGTGTAAGTGGTACCCTCTCTTGAACTGCATGACGGAGAAGACGTTCAGTATTCAACATTATACCCTCTGCGGCGTCGACAAATAACACTGCACCTGTAAAAGTTATTAAATATTACATTTAAAAGAAATATTGAATGTTAATGTAACCATGGGTTTGATCTGGGTTCATTTGAGGCACAGATGGACCCTTGTAACTCTAGATTTAGAAGTCGTTCTTTGCAAATAAGATGATAAAAAATAAATAAATATAAGACAATTCAAAAGTTCTGTAAAAACGCAAAATTGAATAAAGAATTTTCGAATTAAGTCATATTACAAGACAAGGCCATAAACTGCCTCATTGGTCTAGTGGTTAGAAGGTTCGACTACAGACATGAGTTGCTGGGTTCGAGTCCCGGGTCGAGCAAATTCAAAAATCAATATTGATTTTCTATTAAGATTTTCTCAATATTTGCTCGAAGTTGGGAAGTTGGTGGTGTGATCCACCCCCGTGCCTCAGAGAGCACGTTAAGCCGTCGGTCCTGCGCCTGATCTCTCTCCGGTCGTGTCGGATTGCCATCACGTCGGACTATGAGAGTGAAGGAATAGAGAGCACACTTGTGTACTATGCCTGCCAATCTGTAGTGGAGCAGTGTTGTGGGTCTTCGCTCTAAAAACCCTCGCTCCTCAGATTGAGGATTCCAGTGCCCAGCAGTGGGAAGTTAATGGACTGCTACTTACTTACAAGACAAAGGGCCAGACTGGCTCTGCATGGAGGAGTGTTGGTGCCAACATTTATGTATGGTAGTGAAAGTTGGGTATAGCAGAAGAATCACAAAAGTAAAATAAATGCGGTAGAGATGAGAGTGTTGAGAAGTATGAGTGGATTAAAACTGAGTGACAGAGTAAGAAATAGTGTGATAAGAGAACGTTGTGGTATAAAAGAAGATGTAATGACTAAAATTGAGGAAGGTATGCTTAGATGGTTTGGGTACATAGAAAGAATGAATGAAAGGAGGGTGACAAAAAGGACTTATGAGTCTAGAGTGAATGGGAAAGTTGGAATGGGAAGACCAAGGCGAATGTTCCTGAACCAAATCCAGAACATTTTAAATAAGGGCCAGGTCAAAAATACTCTACACTGACGAACTTGTATGAAAAGTTCAATGAAAATTAAAGAAGCAAAGGATATATGCAAGGAATGTGGCAAGTGAAAGGATGTGGTCTCTGCCTACCCCAATGGGAATGAGGCATGATACTATGTATGTAACTTTGTTTTTCTCTATAATATAAATATAACAGTACAATAAAATACTTTGAGTAGACTTTGTGTTACTTTTCAATGTAATTCATATATAGCACTTGTCAAACTAATACTGTCCTACAAGAGAAATAACATGTAGCCATAATATACCTGCGCAAAACTAGACTAACTTTTTTTGTGTAGTAAACTGGTAGCATGGTAACTAGCTATGGATGAAGCTTCCCACCAGTCTAGACTTGAAATGGAATCCAGGATCACTGCCAGCAAATGAGTATGCAGACCATTGTGCTGTCACATAAGGCATTCAAATAATATATTTCTATTTATATATTTTCAATAAGCAGTGGTATATTTTAGACAGATTTTGCTTCCCCTTACCATCAGATATCCTAAGAGCAGCAGTAACTTCATCACTAAAATTGACATGTCCTGGAGTGTCCATAATATTCAACAGATGTGATTTCCCTTTTATATCCTTAAGCATAAGAGTAACAGGCATTGATTTGATGGAGACCCCACGTTCTTGCTCCACAAATAATGTGTCTGTGTATCGCATTGGTATAGTCGTCTCATTATTAATTGTGCTTGGATGTGTCTGTCGCATTAGACAATCCACAAAGGAGGTTTTACCTGGAAACATGGAAATGCTCAAACTTTAATTTGATAGGGTATCCTAGACATAAAACAATCAACAACTACTACCACACAGTTCTTTTCTACCTTTTAAACTAGTTCTTCTTATATTTAATTGCTTTTAGTTGTACCGATAAGGCACACTTAGCTTGCCAATACCACATAGTGTGATTAAAGCATGCAGCAGTTTCATAAGTAATCTTAATGATGATATTTAGGCAGATTTTATCACAATAGTAAATACATTTGTCAGAACTCAAAAACATAAATTTTTCACTGAATATTTGTCATATTCATAAATATCTCATTTATCATTAAACCAAGTGGGTAGACTAATTACAAGCTGATACTTGTTAATGATGTATTGGTACCTAAAATAATATATTCCAACTATTTTAACATATTGACAAACTGTGAATGCTTGACATTTCTGAGACATCAAATGTTATAGTTGGATCTATCTGTGTAGTTAGTACCAATGAAACCAGTGTTTGTGATGACTTGGAAAATGTTTGAACACAATCTATAAAGTTTTCTTCTAAATAAGTATTGGATATTGTCCTTGTTTTTGAGAAAAGGTGGACCTACCCTACTATTTGATGAGCATCTAGTTGACTGTATAATTTACACAAGAGGAGCACAAGACATAAAATCTGCTGGCATTCAATATATAGAAGCAATAAGAAAAATAAAGAAATGCATTATTTATGAATATAACAATTTTAAAAATAATAAATACATAAAGTAATACCTAGTAGATGTGTGGTTATATATAATTGTGTAATATTTTTTACCTTAACTATTTAACCAATTCCAATTAGACAAAAAAAAATACATAAAGCAATAATTTAATGTCTGATCTTTAAATTTTTTACATTTGTAACGTTTCACATAAAGAACCTTTGGTGTGTTTCTTCTATATAAATAGTTGTCTATTTGTAAAAAGCTTACAATAGTCCACATATTGTTTCACCAATCACAATGAATTGCCTTTATATTTGCAAGTTACATTCTTATTTTTCAAATGTAACAAACATGTCATACTGATTTTCAAGGTCTATTAAAATCTATTTAGTTATTTAACTGAGTATGTGAATTGAATATTCAGTAAAGTCTTCTAGAAAAAAGTAATAAGTGGAAAAGCTTTTACCATTATGTAAATGTCCCATCAATGTAACATTTCTCATCAAATTAGTATTATCAAGCATATCCGCTAAGTACTCCATATCATAAGTGGTCTCAGGTAGCTGTTGCTCTTGCACTTGAAATTTCTTGTGCTTAACAGGCTCAACAAGAGGTTTATCTAATGCCTGAGTGTCTTCTTCTTGCACAACAGTTTCCACATCAGGGCCATAAACTTCTATTGCCTGAGGATAATACCTGCAAAATTGATTTATTATTATGAAAATACTACAAGTTTCATAAATTCAGCATTTAAAACTTAACCAAGTTTAGTCTTTGAAATTATGGTATGACATTCAACTTGTTACTGAGATTAGTCTTGGCATAGCAACAAGCTCAAACAGAATATGTTTTCTTCTTATGTGAAATAATGCTTATGGATTGAATATTTACATAACACAACCAACAAAATTTGTTACAATCGTGGTTAATTCATGATGGCACTGTTATTATTTAGCAGATAACCTCTTAATTCAGTAAACCTTTTGATAAAGTGCATAGTGTTGATAAGGTGAAATTTGCTTATGGAGCTCCAGGAGATGCTTTTAATGTACATTGAATTGCATTACACCTATTTTAAAAAACAAATTCTTAAAGCTATTAAAAACATATATGGCACTGCATAACCGTCTTACTGAGCAAATTTTTCACAAATTTATTTTCAAGAATGAAATACTTATATGATATTTAATGTATATCTAATCTGATAGAAAAAATTCAGAATAAATTTCTCGTGTAGTCAAAGTTAAATGGTTAGATAGACTACAAAATGAAAGTTGATGTATCAGTAAATGTTATTGTAATATATTTTTAAACTTTTACATCCGAATCTTACCTTTTATCTTCGTGTAAAACAACGGACATTGGAGCCGTTTCAGGTTCAGCGTCAACGTCTTCATCTTCTTCCATGGCATCTTCATCTGCGTCCCGGTTATCTTGTCCATAAACACTCTGTTCATCATCAGAGTCCGATTCTAGATCAGGCCCAATATAATTTCCAAATTCATCATACAAGTCCCCGTCCATAGTTAGTTTTTAATGCGTAAACAATAAAAAATGAATTGGCCAAGCCGCTACCAAAACAAATGCCGTTTTTGACAGCCACACCAGAATGACAGATTATACAGTTAACCTCAAATTAACTATAAAATATAGACTAAGCAATTAGTAGGTATAAAATTTCTTATAAGCCGGCGATTTCGCAAAAGGCAATTAATAAAATGATTAATTTAGAGAAAATGAATAAATTCTTACTTAATACAGCATTTTCAAATTTGTCTGATTCAGCCCAACTGGTCACAACCCATCCAGAGCGCTTTTCTAAGCTTCGCGCGAGTAAGATCACTATAAACTTGTTAGCAAATATACAAAAGATCAATGACGAAAATTTTAAGTAAAATTATATTATAAAGCATCTATTAATTTGGTTAAACTTTCTGAATAATCAATATGAAAGAACTCATTTATATAGATTAATAAATTTTATATATATATAGTACTTAGTCTGTGAAATAGAGTCTTATTTCCACTTAGCCTGTGTTGTATTCTTTTGAATACAAAAATGGCTACCGTGCAACAAAATTTATCAAAAATGATTTCAGCACAGCTACGCGTTAAATCTCATGAGTTTTTAAACTCCAAAAAACATGCAAATAACCTCGCTGACATCTTGCAAATGTTTGAGGTAAATAATTACTTTTAGACTCCTAGATGTTGTTTACAAGAATTGCGTCTTAGGTTACATTTTCGAATTAAAATATTTTTTATTGTATTTCAGGCTGAAACTGAAAATTACACGCCGCTCTTGCTAACAATCGAAGTTATATTTACGGAGCTGTTGAAACGAGGGGATTTAGTCCAGCATATTGTCCCATTGAAGCCCACAGGTACGTGCGGCGGTAAAAAATTTTCATGACGAATTTATTGATTTTTAAGAAATACTGTCGTAGAATAGCAAAATTCGAATGATGCATAGGCTTTCTTATATTTGTCGTGCAATTATTGTAAAATTGGATAGTTTTGGACTCATAGTCATGTGACGTTTTGTGCTTATATAAATAGCATGGACAGGATCTGCAGGCTCTTGTGCAAACCTATATTACGGAGTTTGATGCCATAATACCTTTTATTTCTTACATTGCAAATGAACTGGGACATGATTACTCAGTAATAGTAAACATGTACCTTTTTGTGAAGTAAAAATATAAATTGAGGAATATACATATTAACATGGTGTAATATTTGGTACCCAGTAAACTTATTGTTTTATATTTGGGTTTTGGAAATTTTAAATCTGAGTTTGTATAGTACAAACTCTGAGCTTGGTGATAAATTATACTTAACTTTAATTTGTATGTGAATTTATTAAAGAGTAAATATATACCCTGTGTTATAGTGGGTTGTCCTTCCTATAATTGATTACAATTCATACATTGTTCTATGTTATAATCTTTATCCACATTTCATTTTAATAAATATATAGTGATATTTATGAATTGAAACAAATTGTTAAATTATCTGTGTTATATTAATATATGGGTGTAGTGTTTATATAACAATTTTTGAATTTCCAATGTAAGAAAATAATAATGTGTTATTATTAAAGATATTATCTGTAATATGTTATATAAAGTCACATTATTCATCCCACCCTGTATAAACACACTACTAGACATATTTTCCAATGACTGTTTCTCTATACACTTTATAACATATTGCTTTGACAGCCAGACAGTATAATGTTATGAAAACTTGTGGATTAAGTTCTCAGTGTGGTACATTTATGAAAATATATTTTATAATTTCTTTGAACCGGTGGGAGTCTTCAGCTTTGGCTAGTTACCAGCAAACACATTATTTTCAGAATGATGACTGTACTAGTTCATACCATCAGCTTAGTTGCAGTCAAGCACTACCTATGTATCTTGCGGTGGGTCTCTGAGGCAGCAAGTGCACTTCCACCATTGCAGATTTTTATGTGAAGCATTTATAGATATGCATGAGACAGATCAGCATACTTTGGTGAAGCATTATCATTGCCTCTCTTTCCACATAGTTTGGCGATTCACCCTCTCTATTGCAGCATCTACCTATAATGTATACAATATTTTGTTTATTATGTACACATAAATCCTGTCTTATTTGAAAAATTTCAATGTTTTACAGCTGCTAGGTGTCCCATGTCTTTTTTTGTATACAAAGTTCAGGTACTAATTTGTTGATAATTAAATATTATTGGTATTAGTAAAAGGTAAACAGTGTATTACCTTTGCAGATAATAGTCCAGAAGCTGAATACACAAGATGGCTTTGTGAGTGCTATGAAGCAGCAATTTCTCGTGCTTTGCAATGTATGAAATGCGGAAGAACTAGCTCACGCTTACAGGCCCTAGTGACAGCATGCAAATTGTTACAGGCAGAAGGAAAACATCCATTGGAACCATCAACTGGTTATTACTTCCCTTCTGTTCGACTTAAGGTAAGAACTTATTCAAGGCTCATTTTGGGTTTTTTTATTTTGTACTAGTTTGCATATGTCTTTGACTAATTATTTTATTGAAAAAAATCTACATTTCTTAAAAATTTATGTATTGTTCTCGTCAGCTGTAATTAAAGCCAATTATAAATTTTATATTTATTTTTGATTCATGCTAGTAAAAAATTTATGATTACTTTGTCCTGATATGATTGTAAGTTATGATACAAAAGATCCACAAGGGTCGAAGTGCATCCACTGCCTCAGTGGGCCCTACTGGGAAAGAATAAATAAGTTATGATATAGTTTAAAACCAAATTTGCTGTATACAATGCTCTTCACTAATAAGAGTGTAGGTTTCTAGAACTAAAACCCAAGGTCCAATGCAAGGTGATGGTATAGATACATCAAAATTGCTTCCAAGATTTGTGTAACGAGTAATCTTTTCCTCACACTTTACCTTCAATTTCGATACTATAATTAGGCATTATAACTTTCCAGTTATAAAAAAGTGTCAAGTGATATCTCTGAACCAGAGTCATTCTACTTATGTCTATTCTTTTTATTATATAGCAGTGGGGCCTGCTTAGACAGTAGATGGACTTTGATCCTTGATCTTTTGTATGTGCTCCATCATTCATTCTCCCATAGATACCCTAAATACCCATACTCATAGTTTGAGGGCAGAATTGGAGTTGTTGATGTAGTCTGGTTGTGTATCCACAACCAGACTACATCAACAACTCCCAATAGTGGGTCTATTCATGTCCTGGCTATTTCATCACATTCCCACAGTAGGTGCATTGTGGTTTCTTCTTACTCATTACTTTATCTTACCAGTCATACCCATTAATTATACTTAGGCTATGCACTTGTTTTCAGGATTATTTCTTTTACTTGTTTGCTGGTTAGGTAGAAATCACAATCAAGTGTATAAGTTTCTTTTAATAAAGAGAAATTTAATATTACTTGCTCAGGATTCAAATTACATATACATATATATTATACATATAAAACTGCTAGTATAGTAATTGTAATTTTTGTGAACAGGTGTTGTATTTATTATATTATATTGTGAAGATTTTACAATAAATATAAATTTTTCAGAATATATTTACTGTGTTACTGGACTCAGAGTTGTCTATGTCTGCTCAGATAGCTCGTTTCCAAGAGTTCACAGAGTACAGTGATGTTCAGCAATATGGCCTTCGAGTTCTCTCTGCAATTGCTTATCGCAAGTAAATTAATCTTTTTTAATTCCTCTAAAGTAATTTGATTATACGTCTGTAATTAAATATGGTCTTTACCATATTTCTATGTATATGTTTTAACATTTATATTTTTCTTAATTTGCTTTTGTCTTTTATAAAAGTCAATAGATATCAAAGAAATTTTGTAAATTTGCTGAGAGTTTGGAACTAGCGATAGAGATGCGCGATCGGTCTAATTCCATTATATATTATTAAGTATAAGTTTTTGTATTTCCTTGTTGGTGTACTTCCAAAGATTAAACAAAGAATCTTTTGAACTTGTGATGTTGGATGATAGCATTATTCATTTTTGTTGGATTAAATTAATAATTACAAAAGCAACATATTAATTTCAGATCCCCATCTCAAATTTATATGCAGAATTTCCTAGAGCTTCTAGACAAACTATTGACCACCAAGATACCAACTGAAAACAAACCCAAAGCCAAAGACAGGGATGATGATGAAAAGGAGATGAAGGTGCTTTGTGCTATTGATGGTATGTTAACCAATAATAGTAGATCTTCCATTTCCAGTTTCCTAGTCTATAAGTTTACTTAAAATTGAAACCTTTCCAGTTCTTAAGTGATAATATAGATTTGACAGACTCTCTGGTGAAACTTTAGGAAATTTCTCTGAATCAGGACTAGGGCTTCAGCTCTAGCCATTTACCACCCTACCAGCTAAGACGTACCGCCAAGACAAAGAGATTTGTGTTCCGGTATGATGCTGTGTAGAAGATGCAGTGTCACCATAACTGCGCGTGCTTAGCGTCACGATTCTTTTTTCTAAATTTTAAACTCCTAACATATCTTCCTTTTTCCCTCCCTCTAAGTCTCGGAAATCTAAAGTTATAGATTTGTATAAATATAAACAAGATTTAAAAATTGGTATTTGATTCCGACATATATATGTCGGAGTGCAGTAGTCTGTGGAACGCTGGTGCCATCTATCGGCGTGCGACAGAATCAATAGTGGCAGTCCGGCGGGAGTCTCTCGGCAGTTTTCGAGTTGCGCTCGACCGGAGCGGTCTACTGTTGGAAATGTCGCGTTCCTAGCTATTATTGTTAATGAGTTTGTTTAAATTGATATCGGGAACATTAAGTGATTGAACATTATAATCTGAGTTAATTAATAAAGTATTTGTTTGCACCAACATTACCCACCAACGCCCACACAGTATGGATGTGATCCACGCTAACAATGATGTCGGCGCAGAACCCTATGCCCATGCTTTATGCCTCTTCTCCTTCTCTCTTATTTTCCGACATATATATTATCTTGTCCCATAAAACCTACATTTGACAATCCGAACTAACCTGATTCCCAAATGGTTCTGTTAATGAAGGTTCTATTGTATTGTTTCAGGAAAGCCTCAGTTCCCATATCATCCTTCAATATGCCGACGGTTTGCAAACCGTTGTTGGAGCTTCGCCTGCCAGTGGGCCCTATGTGAAGAGCCTCGTACACATCGCCGTGCCCTACTGCTGCTGGTGGAACGCCTGATGCCCCTCCTCAATAAGCCACACCTCGCTACAGACATGCTCTGTGACAGCCTCGACGCAGGTTCGATTTATTTCTTTATTTATTTGGAAATCAAACAATGTTTATATACCTTAAAAACTATATTACAATTAAATACACAATAAAAAAAGTTAAAAGTGCGTACGTACAAAGTACATATATCAGAAGTGAAACTTCTTTGGCAAACTAATTTTTATGTTTTATTTATATTTATACAAATCTAAAGCTTAAGATTTCCGAGACTTTGAGGGAGGGAAAAAGGAGGATGAGTAAGGAATTTAATTGTCATTAAAATATTAAAGTGTTTTACGATATTGCACTACAATTTTGGCATGCCATGAATTTAATAAATAATTAAAGAGAATTATTTGTAAATTATTTAAAAAAATTGAGTAAAATCTCAGATAATTAATTTTAACCTAAAAATCCTTATGATGTTTTGTAAACATTAAAAATACCTAACCTCAATTTAAATTTATACAAAATCATTGTAAATTAATTATTACTAAAGAAATTCTATTTTTTGAATTAAAATTTCGTAAAGAGACTTCATGAAATATTATTATTTTATATTATTTGCAAAATAATTTATTGGAATCTTTTAAATATTCATTAAATCATACTGCTACATTTTTGACACACACACATAAATACTCTTTACTTAATCACAATTATGCTAAATTCCATGAGGTTCCATTGAAAAAATTTATATTGTAAATAAATAATAATTAAAAAAATACCCGCTTTTATTGCAAACCGAACTAAAAGCTAGAAAATAATTTATAATAATAAGTTTTAAACAGAATCATTGAAATGAGAGTGAAAGCCGTGGGGTGCTTGACATATTAAAGGTTACAATCATTCTATTGGCAACTGTCTATGAAAGGAGAGTTATGGGAATGTTGTGAAATGCACCTCACGCTTTTTACTCTGAATTCATTTTGCAACTTATAATACAATTTTTCTATCAACTTTATTTTAACAAAGACTTTGAATTTATTAATTGACATCTCTAAAACGACTTGCGGGAGTTTATTATAGAAACGTATACAGTTACCCTTAAATGAGTTGTTAATTTTATGCAGCCTACTAGAATTTACAACAAGTTTGGTTTTGTTCCGTAAGTTATATGATATACATTCACTCTTTTAATTAAAAGAGTCAATGTTTTTGTGTACGTACAACAAGATTTCTAATATGTATACGCAGTGAACTGTCATTATGTTAACTGCCTTGAATATTATTGTGTTATGCTATGTTTGCAATGCCCTGACACGGGGCTTCACCTGTACTTGTACATGCTGAAAGCAATAAATAATTATAATGGTTATTTTTTAATTACTGGTGCTCTGCGTCACTCTGTTAATTTTTTTCTTTAATATAATAATCAGAACAACAAAAGAATTATCGAAATTGAGACTCATGTCTCTATGTGTGTTTAATAATATAAAAAAAGATTTAGAATTGATGCAGATACACAGTCCTGTAGTACTTGTTGCTTAGTTTCTATAGAATAGCTTTATTAACTATATCTAGTCTCTTAAGTAGATATTTCAAACTTATCGAAAAATCTCTACCTAGATCTTTACATTTTAAAGGTTATAAATGAAAGAAAAGAAAGAAAAAGCTTTATTCAGAGTTAATATACTCTTCATAAATTTTGATTGATTGCACAGCATTTAAGCCATAGCCATCAAGTGATCGAAATGCTGTGCAACCATAGAGGGAGGAAAGCTCAGCATATGGCGCCGTGTGCCATAGACCTGACACACGGCGCCGATTTTCAGCTGCAGCCTTGTCACGGAAAACGAGTCATCTGAACCATTTCTCGCGTGCGGTTGATCTTATAATGTAACTTATCTTAATAATTATGCTATACAACGTATAAAACACTATTTTAAAAGAACTCAGAATAGACAAAAGAAACAAATTAAAATTACTATACATTACAATAGAAAAACAAAAATAAATGATAGGCATCAAAAATTTGTTTAAACTTCAGGTGGTCCTATCAGCATGCTAGCTCTCCAAGGTGTGCTGGAACTGGTGCGGCATCACAACATAGACTACCCCGATATGTATGACCGTCTCTATGCCATGTTCGAACCAGAAATGTTTGCAACGAGGTACAAGAAGCGACTATTGCATCTAGCAGATATATTTATGAGTTCAACGTAAGTTTTTTTTTTCACTAATTCTAATGTTAATGTTTATATGTATAAATGGATAATTTTATATACACACATGATATGTACATACATACATACATATATATATATATAAACACAAAAAGCTACAAAAAAAATTAGCCAGCTAGATTTATATATACTTAGTTATTATTAAAGGAATGGTACAATGGTATTTTAAAAACTTGGGAACAATTATCCTGAAGATGAATAAACTGTGTTGCAGTGATCAGCACCCTCCATTATGTAAAACTGTTTCCTAAAACTAAAACAGATTAAATAAACTTGACATATATATGTGTGTGTGTGTGTTATTTATTTGTTTATAAATCTATGTATATCAGTAATAATATTGCATAGTTATAGTTACTTTTGAAGTGAAACTGTTTAGGCGCATGAGGGAATTGTTTTAACAGATGATTAGCATCACTAAAATGTAGTAAGTAAGTAAGTAGTAGCAGCCCATTAACGTCCCACTGCTGGGCACAGGCCTCCTCACTCGTATGAGAGAGGGTTTCTAGAGCATAGACNCGGGCAAATATTGAGAAAACCCAATATTGATTCTTTCATTGGCCCGACCCGGGACTCGAACCCAGGACCTCATGTCTGTAGTCGAACATGCTAACCACTAGACCAATGAGGCAGTTTGTCCCACTAAAATGTAATACTTTAATACTATATGTAACATTTTTATTTTATGTATAAATTAAAAAACAAAATTTAATTAATAGTTTCACATACTGACAAAAACACATGGCATTTTTATTTACATTTCGCCATTTGAGATTTCAATGAATTATTCGTATTAATTTTCGACAGTTTTTATATTTTAATAACAATTAAAGTCTTAACATATCTTCCTTCTTCCCTTCTTCTAAGTCTTTTTTTGTCTTTCTCCTCTAAGTTTCACTGTTTGGCAGAGTTATTGGTTGTGGAAGAGTCTACAGTGATATTGTCCCATCCAAGGTGAAGTTCCACATTTAGTTGGATTTGGTTTCGAACTGTTATCTGAAATTTGCTTATTTTATTCTATTTTGCTGACTCTCCTGCCAGGATAGGTGTGTAATGCTTATTTGTGTACTGGACTTTATTTCTCGAATTGGATGTAATAAACCACCAATGCTCTCATTTAAATTTATTGAAGTTTTATCTCAAGCATCCCTTTGTCCTATATTGTCTTCAGGACACAAATCTATTCAAAATGGATTTATTAAATTACCTGTAAATATTATTATGCAGCATTGACTCAATATGGTCGCTGTGATTTCTTGATGTGTTCATGTTCTTCTCAAGAATTATATTTGTTTTTTCGACAGTCATTTGCCTGAAAGCCTAGTGGCAGCATTTGCAAAGCGTCTATCCCGCCTGGCTTTGGTGGCATGTCCAGAAGATGCAGCAGGACTATTGCAACTAGTTGCCAATTTGTTGTTGCGACATCCTGCACTGAAGAGGATGATATGCTGCGAGGACACACCTGCTATCAGTGAGTTGGCTTTAAGGGAAAATATTACTTTGTGGAAATTTTTTACCTTTAGACATTAAATGAGCTTTTAAATATTTATCAAATTATATTATACCCTGGGTTCACAATATTTCTTCACAAATTATGAAGCATTGCATTTTATTGATATATAAATAACCTAAAAAACTATCAAATTTAAAATTTGGCTAAATTGGTATTCACATTGTTGCCTTATAATTTTTTCTCCCATATTGCAGGCCCTACAAGTGGAATTCTTCTCCATATCTATAGTTTTGTACTGTGGTGTAGGGACGTAATAAAATAATCGATTATGGAACTAATCTATTTTGTAAAGTGAAAATCGATTATAGTTGAAAACCAATTGTAGTCGATTTTTCAACTGTCATCTGCCTGACATTGTCTGGTCTTTGATATCCCCGAGCTACCACAATTAGGGGTATTTGATATACATAGATGCCTCGACAACATTGATGTTTACAATGTGATACATCGAATAGATTCAAGCATTCAAGCATTGAAGTCTCTCTATGAGGGTTCTAGTGCCTGTGTCAGAATAAACGGAGCGTACACGGAGTGGTTTCCTGTCGAAAGAGGTGTTCGACAGGGATGTGTTGCGTCACCATGGCTGTTCAACCTATTCATGGATAAATGTTTGACAGATTTAAAAGAAAGTATGTATGGGTTAAGAATGAATGAATTAGTCATCAAATGTTTACTCTACGCTGATGATCAAGTAATACTTGCGTCATCCGCTAATGAGCTACAGGAGATGCTAAATATTATGATCTAAGCTTTGAAAGGGAAAGGAATGAAAGTGAATGTAAACAAAACGAAAGATATGCTTTTTTAAAGAGATGAATCTATGATGAATGGCAATATTATGATAAATGGGGAAGAGGTGGAAGAGGTGAAAGAATTTGTATACTTGGGATCTAAATTTACAAAAGATGGAACATGTGAAAGTGATATCGAAAGGAGAGTGAATGCAGGGAATATGGTAAATGGTGCTCTGCATGCTTTTATGAATAGCCAGATGGTGTCTCAAAGGGCTAGACTGGCTGTGCATGCTGGAGTGTTGGTGCCAACACTTAGATATGATAGTGAAAGTTGGGTATGGCAGAGGAATCACAAAATAAAAATAATTGCGGTAGAGATGAGAGCGTTGAGAAGCATGAGTGGATTAAAACTGTGTGACATAGTAAGAAATAGTGTGATAAGAGAATGCTGTGGCATAAAAGAAGATGTAGTGACTAAAATTGAGAAAGGTATGCTTAGATGGTTTGGGCATGTAGAGAGAATGAATGAAAGGAGACAGACAAAAAGGATTCATGAGTCAAGAGTGAATGCGAATGTTGGAAGGGGAAGGCCAAGGTGAACATTCCTGGATCAAATACAGGACATTTTAAATAAGGGCCAAGTCAATAGTACTTTAAACCAATGAACCTGTATGAAAGGTTTAATCAAAATGCAAGAGGCGAAGGAGCTATGCAAGGATTGTGGCAACTGGAAGGATGTTGTCTCTGCCTACCCCTATGGGAATGAGGCGTGATGCTATGTATGTATATGTTCATATATGGATTACTTTTTAAAATATTTTTTTTATGCAGAATGTAACTTTGTGGTGAACCTTTCCGATTACCACTGCATACTTCACTTGTCTTCTACTTGAAGTTACATGAGTTACACTGCTATTACTAAACCAGGTTCAGGAATTATAAACCTGGTAGATTCATCATGAGTTGACTCATCACCTTGCTTGTTACCCTTTATTCTTTCGTGGCCCAGTATCCATGCAGACTTTATTAAATTATGTATAGAATGGAATGTATAAGCTCAATGTGTTGTACGTGTACAGTGTCTCATGACCCATACGTAATGGAGGAGTCGAGTGCGGTGCGTGCACGTGCTTTAGGCTCCTCCCTATGGGAGGTGCGGGCGTTGCGACGACACTGGGATACAAATGTCTCACGAGCCGCTGCTACAGTGCTGCGGTCAGCAGACCAGAGTGAAAAGCCAGTATCACTTGCCATTGACCAGGACTCTGCAGTAAGTAACACCACTAAGCTAAATTATCACATACATACAATTTTTACAATGGTTAATTCTTCATACTGTGTATTTTTATAGTATTAAATTGAGTTTTCGTCACATTATTGGTTCACAGGTTAGAAAGATAAAATTGTTACAATGAATATCTCCCCGATCGCTTATTCGTTTCTTGCCAAGAGCTTGTCAGTCACATCTCACGAATATATAAATGTATAAAATAATACACAAACCATATTGAAAATCAATGGCATTTTAATATTTAAAGACGCATCCTCGGATGTGGCGTAATAATCTTGGATTTTGTCTGCCATAATGTGGGTAATCGGGCGAGGAGATCAACGTCGGGTATTTCAATAAAATATTCCACGATACAATTAGTTCCTTCTGTATTAATTTCACTATAATCAACATTTATAATTTTAGATATTTAATAAAGTATAACTAGATTTAAAACATTTCACCAGAACACGTGGGCGCGTGCGCACTCTATGAAATCCGAACCAATAATGACCGCCACCGTCAGCGCTCGGTGTTATGTCAGCTGTCAACCTCAAAAATGTCAAGTCCGAATCGACCGTAAACCGATTTACAATCTGTACGCCGTCATATTTATTTCACATATGAAGTATTTATTGTCTTTAAGAATACAATGCGAAAAACAATCATGTATTGGTAACAGTACACACGCACATAGTGATAATAAATAAATTTAAAAAAAAGTGCGTGCGTACAAAGTACAGTAAGTCTTGTTTATATTTATACAAATATAAAACTTTAGATTTCCGAGCGAGTGAGGAAAAAAGGAAGATTATGCTAGGTGTTTAGGTGTCGAAAATTAATACAAATAATTTATTGAAATTGAATTTTAAATGAAAATGTCACGTGTTTATTTGTCAATATTAAATTTTTTAAATTAAATTTTGTTTTCAATTTAAAATTTAGAAAAGAGAATTAATGAAATATATTTATTTTATATTTTATGAAAAATAGTATATTAAATGACGAGTGGCAAATTAAAATGCCACACGTTATGAGTAAATATTAAAACTTTAGGTAGTTTTAATATTTACCTTCCAAACGAATTAGCATAAAGCATTTCATCGGTAGATATTTTACCCTGAAGAAGTTTCACTTCGAAAATAATAAAATTTATTATTATTGCTGACATATACTGTTTATTTGCAGCTATTCGACACAGAGTTAAAGAAAAGGTTTAAAGCTATCGAAATAAACTTCATAAGACCACAAAGCATGGCATTACCAACTGGAGAGCGACTCCTACAGTATTGGGAGCTGATGGCTTGAAGACTACCTTCATGGCTGCACTTTTAGTGAAAAGACAAGCACCTTTTAACACAGAGTTATAAGAGAACTTATATAGTAGGTAAATTAACTCTAAAGTATTAATACATCTGTTATACAACTTTTATTTTGTTATTGAGATGCTTTCTTAATAATATGTAGATTGTAATCTTGAATATTCGTTTAAAATTAATAGAGGTTAGTCACTAGCTTTGAGTACATAATAGGGCTCGCTAACATTTTTTTAGTTAATCAATGTTGCATTAAAGCCAGATTCATGATAAAAAAATATTACAGAGTTTGGTTTTAAGACAGTTGTCCATCGAGGATTTGATAGGGGTCACCAACATTTTTAAAATTACGGTTTTCATTAATTTATAAGGGACTAATAATATATAAATTCTTTATGACAAAAACCTATGTATGGAGTCTGTTTTTAATATGAGCTTGTTTAGGGAATGTGACAGGAGTCACCAACATTTTTAAAATTATTCTTTACACCAAAAATCTAGGTATGGAGTTTGTAAAACCAGCTTCTTTCGAGAATATGTTAGTTATTATCAACTATTGTCTTTTCTTCAATTATTTCAGATAGAAATAGATAGAGATAGAATCAGATAGAATAGAAGAAACAGCAAAAAAGCTGGGGATAAAAAAGACTATGTATGGTGTATGTTTTTAAAATTAACTCCTTTTATGTTATGATAGGGATCACCAACATTTTTCAACCTTTTATGTCGTTTATTTAATACGATAAAAAAAGTAAGGGTGAAGCTCAAGAGCTTTGTTATAAAAACTGACTCCGACTTACTATCTTTGGGAATTTGATAGGGGTCACCAACATTTTTTACCTTTATATGTTGTTAATTTAATAGAGACTTAAAATATGTAATTTCTTTTGATAAAACAAGCTGTGGAGGAAGCTTTAGGGGTTGGGTTTAAAAACTGACTCCAACTCAATATCTTTGGGAATTTGATAGTGGTCACCAACATTTATAAACATTATATGTCATTAATTTAATAGAGATTTTAAATATATCAGTTCTTATGATAAAAAAGCTATGAATGAAGCTCCAGAGGTTTGTTTTATAAACCGATTCAGACTTACTATCTTTGGGCATATGATAGCGGTCACCAACAATTATTTATGTTTATATGTCATTAGTTTAATAAACAGTGCACTAAAGTCTGGTTCGCTGTGGAATTTTTAGGCAGGCTTCTATTGGGAATATGATAGGGGTTACTAACATTTTTTAGTTAAAAGCACTTGTGAAAAGACAACTGTTATACTTTCTCTTTTATACAATTTTTCTGTTGTAATTAAAATACTTTCTTGATGATATGTAAATTGTAATATAGATATTATGGTGTATCAGCTGAGAAAATGTTAGGGGAGTCTGCAATATACATATATAACTTACTTTTATCGCATAAAGTATCGTTTTAAGACCCACCTTTGAGCATACGATAGGGGTTATCAACATTTTTTAAGTTTAACATAAACTTTTAACATAGTAATAATAATAAGTGCATTTCTTTTAACAAAAGTGTAGATTTGTTATATATGTTTGAAAATATTAATTTCTAAATATGATTATTATAAGTTGCAACTAAATAATTTAATAATATAGACTAAGGAACCTTATTTAATATTTATATTAGATTTCAATTTTCGATTTGGAGTGAAATTTAAGATTTATTTTTAAATATAACTAGAAACTAAGTGTTTCTTGTTATTTTAATTTAAATACAACCTTTTTGTTAAGTATAGATTAACATACCTATTTGACATAGTATGTACAATGTAAGAAAAGGTATGGTCAGCATAAACATATTAATTAAATATTGGACGGTTTTAAGAAAAATATTTCTGTTATTACTATTAAACTGTTACCGGTTCTAAATTGATATTGTATTTTTTTGTTTTAATGTTTTTTATATATCCAACCAACAGACAGACTACTGACGATTCAACGGAGCTTATTGAGCCACCTTGAATAAAGCGGTTTTCTTTGAAACAAGTTCTTAGTTATTATGTAATATTAGAGACAAGTTTGATAATATTATTTTTTTATTTTAGTGAAAAAAAAGCTCAAAAATTATATAAAAATAATAGCATTTTTTGTGTTTAATCGGTTTTGTAAACCAGAAAAAAAAAATATATGTGGTTACTTTTTTTAAATTGAGTTTTTGATGTTGGTTTTGTAATATTTGAAAACAGCTATAAGACTCGATAACTCAAACAATTACTTAAATCCATTTGGGGGTTACAATTATCGCAAATAGGCACCCCTATCAGCTCCTACCCGGTAATACGTCGAATTACCAATAACCCTGTTTAAATATCTGACCAGTGTAGAATAAATAAGTGTACTTTAATGTTTTTTTTAAATATTAAACATTGTAAGGGATTTAAGCATGAAAATGGCACTTTTTTTTGCTGACCATACTTTTCAAAGACTAGTTATATCTTGTAACTGGTCTCATAATTATTTAATAGGTAATTTATAAAATAAGAAATGATACTTGAAAATTTATAACGAGTCTATTTCATTTCTTTAATTTTAGTGTTGGATTAAAAAAAATAGTCTAATTTTAGATTTAGCTAAAATCTCAAAATCAAATGATCGATTCGTATTGATCATTTGATTTCGACTGACTGTAAAAAGATGACCAAATAAGATTCAAGATATTTGTGGCTAAAACGGGTGATGTAATATTTGAAAATGTACAATTTTTTATTGCTTTAAAACAGAATTACCTTTTCTCTCCCAGTGTTAAAAAAATGTCATGTGATACGAACGGGGGTACCGAAAGACCCCAGTTCATTTATATGGAAATCTCAAAGAGAATCATCTGTATCACGTGCATAACTTTGCGACTAAGCAATATACGCGGCCGTCCAAATCGGTGATAACAAAATCCCGGGCGTACATTCGTTGACCCGTGCGATCGAGCATCAGCTTTTTTTGTGTTTCATTCAGCTGTACTAACACGATGGAGCGTGAATAATGCTAATAAAACGTTTTAAAATATGTTCTTTTTTAAATCGCGATTGATTTTTTCTCCCTACCATTATCAAAGGTGTAATTAATTGAAATATATCAAATTGATTTTTGGTGTAAAACTTCTCAGGCGCATGAGGGCAAATTCTTTACGGATGAAACGCGCGATTTGCGTCACGAAGATGTGCAGCGTATTTCATGCTAATTCGTTTGAATATTTACAAATTACTTGTGGCATTTTAATTTGCCACTAGTCTTTTAATAATTTAATATACTGCTCGTAAAATATGATTTCAGAATATTTCATAAATTCTCTTTTCTAAGTTTTAATTTCAAAACCAAATTTAGATAATAATTTCTAATATTGACATAAAACAATGTGGAATTTTTATTTACTCGGAAACATACAGTTTTACATTTTTATCAATATAAACAAGACTTAAAAAGAAGTTTAGCTATTACATGTGTATTTTGTACGCACGCACTTTTATTTTTTTTTTTTAAACTAAACTATCGTTTCATTTAGCTATACTAACACGATATAGCGTAAATAATTCTAATAAAACGTTTTAAAAATACGACCAATTTTTTCCGTTCCATCATCAAAGGTGTCATTGGTACTATCGTCAGTCTTCGTTTTCGGAAGCGGTCTCCTAATGCTTTTACAGCTTTCATATTATTTGTTATAGTAGAACATGTCCTTTTTTCATAATGACAATATAAACTTTAACCTTAGTCCCCCCCCCCCCCATTATCGTTTAGGAAATCTGTCCGGCGTAAATTATTACATGACTCCTTTTTTATCCACTGATATCTTCAATTCAAAAATAATTAAACGTTTCGTTAACAATTACATTTTTTTTAAAGATTATGAAACTTATATCTTTCGTATTAATACCATTCACTTATATCGCCTCTTTAAAATATTTTAATAGAATTAACTTTGATTTGTCAATGTACCCTCAGTTGGTACAATTTAGCTAAAGTTTACAAACAGATATCCGATTTTTATATGTACATAAGCCATTCTTGTATTCCCCTCATCATATATAAAAAAAGCAAGTAGCAGCTCTTTAACATCCCACTGCTGGGCATAGGCCTCCTCACTCCGAGGAGCGAGGGTTTTCACAGCATAGACTCACCACGCTGCTCCACTGCGGATTGGCAGGCATAGTACACAAAGGCACTCTCATAGTCCGATGTGACGGGAATCCGACACGACCGGACAGAGATCAGGACTGTTGGATCACACCGCCAACTTCCCAACTTCGGGCAAATATTGACAAAATCTCAAATGAAAACTCAATATTAATTTTTGAATTGGCCCGACCCGGGACTCGAACCTAGGACCTCATGTCTGTAGTCGAACATGCTAACCACTAGACCAGTGAGGCAGTTTCATATATGAGAGGTGTTAATACGAAAGTATATATTAATCACCCTATTTGCCATGCGATTACGAAATAGTTGTAGGTTTACACTAAGATATATTTGTATCAGGGCTTTTTATGTACGTAAGGTGTGACACAAAAAATATATAATATGTAAAGAAGGCAATAAAAATAAAGATAAAAAGACATGGTATGGCAAAAGTGGTTTACCTATTATTAATTTCTACTTAGTTATTACTCGCCATAATGCTAAAGAGAAGACCAGTGTATATCAAACGCGAAAAGAAATTGCACGTGACTTTGACATTGTATTAACCTTGAAGCGGGCGGACTGTCGTAAAATTTACGACAAAAGTAGGATTGACAAAAAAGGATTTATTTAATTTTTAAACACCGAGGGAGGGAAAAGGCAACAATAGGCCCTTTTTTATCATGGAATCTAGGGGCAAATGGATAAATAATGTGGAACGTGACGTGGGAGAAGACCTCTCAGTGCCCACTAAAACCAGCGAAATCCTCTTCATCCACGAATTCAAGCACCAGGCGTTTAACTTTCGTTTTGTCCCGGATGAGTTCGATTGAGGATCAGTAGGTGAAAAAAGCGCCTCAAATTAGGCTAAAACGGAGAACTTATCGAAAAGGTGCTCCAAATGTGTGCATTTACAATTAATTAAAATTTATTATAATTATAAAGATTATTCTAATATTCTCGTTTAGAAAGACGTTGCCATTTTTTGTAATTATCATTCGTTCGTATTATTATTGAAGTATTTGCATATAAAGTACTTTAGAAACTAATCAGAAAACGTTAACAGGTTTCGTAAAAAGTACGACGCGCGTTTGTTCCTAGAGAATTTTAGGACGCGCCCGCTTTATGGTTCAATAATTATTAAAACTTTAAATTTATTTTAATATTTAAAATTATGTGGACATCATATAGTTCTCATAGTATTTTGTTGCTTCCACAGCCATTTTCTATGCCTTCAATATAAGTAATAGATTAATTGAGAACGTTAGGCCAGGGGTCGGCAACCCGCGGGGGAGAATCCGCGCAAATGCGGGGAACAGTCTTAAAAAACTTATCAATATTCTCACATTTGTGGACCTTCTTTAAGAAAAGGTTGTCGCCCCCCGCGCTAGAGCAAGAACGACCTATCTTCATCATTATTTTTTAATTTTTTATATACTTGTGAAAATATTGTTATGTGTACACGAATCACTATTTCGTTTAATCGAAACTATTCTGTAGAAGGTATGCACTTTTTTGCACGATTAATAAGAACAATAATGACAATTATCAAATAACAGAGATGTGTCATTATTGAATTAAAGCAGCGACATCTATCTAAGATTTATATCACTACCAAAATAAAAATGTCGGATTTGTATTGTAAGGCTTATCAACAGTCATCTTGTGTAAAAATACTTTGTAATTTTAATTAAATGGCCTCTTCAAGAGAACTCCTTTTTAGAGATAGAGCGTCCTATGTACACTCAATATCTTCGTATTAGGTTTTGTTTGTTTTAGTGCGTAAATAAATTACGTGCCGCATTACATATTTGAGATGTGTCAATATAGAATTAAAACACATATCATATCATATAACACACACTTTTCACTCACGTATTTGCATAGAATTGACAAGTGTTTAATTTGGCCACACATCAAGTGACAGTATCTTACAAATCAAATCAAATCAAAACATCTTTATTTAAGTAGGCATATTACAGCACTTTTGAATCGTCTAATTATATATTTTTTTTCTTTTCCACACTCTGATTCTAATATACGTCTGATGATGGTACTCAAGAACGGCTTAAAATCTAAAGTTACTACGGTTCCTTCGCGCCCTGATCCGAGAAGAGCCCCTAACAAACTCAGTCGGGTATTTTGTTTTTTTGTTATCATCATCATTACAATATCATATTAGTTTTAATATATTTCAATTCAAATTAGAGCAGTTCCTTCATTCCCACGCGTTTCTATCGTCTAAATAATCTTGCAACTTATAATACGATTTTTCTATCAACTTTCTTTTAACAAAGACTTTCAATTTATTAATTTACATCTCTAGAACCTCTTGTGGGAGTTTATTATAGAAACTTATACAGTTACCTTTAAATGTTTGTTCGTGCAACAAGTTTTCTAATATATATTACGCAGTGAACTGTCATTATGTTAACTGCCTTGAATTTGTTTCTTAGCGACTCTCTTGGACCCATATTGTAAATCGCACGAACGACCCTTTTCTGCAGCACAAATTTGCATCTATTGCATTACCCCAAAGTAGAATACCGTATGACATAATGCTGTGAAAATGATTGAAATATACCAGTCTGGCAGTATCAACATCTGTCAGACGAGGAATTCTTTTTACAGCTTAAGCCGCGGAGCTGAGCCTATGCGATAGACCACTTATATGGGGCCCCCACTGTAATTTATTATCCAATGTTATACCTAAGAAAGCGGTATTATCTACAAGGTCTAGTTCCTCATTATTAAGTTTAACCATGACACCTAACTAGATTCCTGTGCTTAGAATATCACATGCGGACGTTTTTGCACCTTACTTTCATGTCTTTGCCACTTGTAGAACATAAAAAACGAGGAAACCAAATAAAATATGCTTTTTTAAGTGAAATAGACACCGGTAATGTGAATCAAATAGCAGATTTGTGTTGCATGGTTTTTCGGATGCAATCTTGTGAAATGATCAAAAATTTTGAGATGTGTCATTGTTATATTAAAGCAGTGAGACTTTTTCTATCTAAAAAGTAAATAATGAATAATAAATAATAATAATAATAAAGAACTTTATTCACCAAACATGCACAACAGAAACATTAAAACCTGAAAGTAAATTATAGATAACAATAAGTAAAATAAAAAAAAAGCTTAATATCAAAATAACAACGCAAAGTCTATGCATGTTGGCAAAAAGGTCATGGACTCAGCTATAAGCTGCTTTTCAGTCCACGCCTAGTGCCACTGCTGCCAACACAGGAAACAAATACATTTTGATAAAGTGAGAGTTACGTTACTAAAGTCAGTTCATGAGATGTAATTTAGTGTTTCAGAATTACTTAAAATTATATACCGTTAAAATTGTATGGACAATCGCAAAATACACAGAAGTGATGACCAATACATAAATGAGAAAATAAATAAAATACTAAGAATGCATTAAATTTAAATTAATATATATATATATATATATATATATATATATGTGTATATATATATATATATATATATATGTATATATTAATTTATATATGTATATATATATATATATATATATATTTATATATTTAAGTAGATCACGAAATAACAATGGAAACTAGGGGTGTGCGAATATCGTTCGTATCGAATCGAATATCAATAATCGATTCGAAATTCCGCGATAAATTCGAACAAAAAAAAATCGAATAATTCGCGAATTAATGAAATATCATATATAAAATTTTTAAACGAAAAATTGTAGCTAATTTTCAAATGTTGTATTTTTTAATATTTGCTACGATATAATTTCTGTTATTTCATTCTCTTTAAAATATAAATAAAAATTATAATAATTTTACTATTTGTGTAACTATATTTTATGGTTTGAATAAAATTTATATAGACTGTCAAATTTATATTTCAATATTGAATTCAGGGTGAATTGAAATTACTAGAAAATTCACTAATAAGTTATAGTTTACGAATAATTCGCGAAAAATTCGAATTATTCGAGTTTCGAGTCGAATATTAACATTCGATTCGGAACGAATAATTCGTTAGTTCGAATTATTCGCATTCCTAATTTCCCCCGTAAATAAAAGGTTCTCTAGAAAAGTTTTTTTTAAATTATTGCTGACAATTTAGCGCTTGACTTTGATCTCACCTGATGGTAAGTGATGATACAGTCTAAGACGGAAGCGCGTTAATCTTGCTAAGAGGTGATATACCCCTTACGGTTTCTACACAGCATCGTACCGGAATACAAATCTCTTTGTTTGGCGGAACGTTTTTGCTGATAGGGTGGTAATTACCCACGACCGTACCTTCCCACCAGTCCAGGTTCAGACAAATTAGAAAATCCAATTTCCTAAATTCGTCCTACCGGGGATCGAACCCGAGACCTCTGCTAGCAAGGTGAGTACTCACACCACTGCGCCAGCGAGGCCGTCAAGTTCTCATAACTTCATATATTCGTTATAATATATATTTCAGGTAATGTCCAGTTAGGCCGTTCTTGCACTCGCTAAACTAAAACTTATATGTTTTAACATAATAATATTAGATGTATAAGTATTGTCTAAGAAAGTTTTGCACATTAAGATTAGCGTTAAATTAAATTAATCTATTAGGATGTTGTGATTTGGTTAATTTTATTTTTTATACAAAAAAAAAATTGTCTGTGATCGGGAATGTGGTTTCGCAAACGTTTATGCAACAATTGTAATAAAAAAATTTTCTTAATTTACAAATAAATTGTCTTTCTATTGATAATATTATATAGGAGATTTAAATAAAATAAATATCTATGGTAATTTTTTTTTTTTCGTAAAGAGAAATCTAGCAATGGTATTTAAATAATTTCGATTTTTTTGCAATTTTTTTATTGACCAGTTTCACTAAAAAAAATTTAGATTTTTTTTTGTCAGTATACTCGAAAAAATCCAAATTATATCAGTAAGTTTGGTGATAAACAAATTTGTTTCGTTAATAAAAAAAATAAGTCAATAGTTTTTGTTTTTAATCTTATGATCAAAGTCAACAAAAAAGGCATTGAATTTCCCTTAGGTTTTGTTCGCGTTAAAAACTATTTTATTAAATTCTTTATATTGTTACGTAAAACGTTCGCGAAAAGGTTTGTCATGTGTATATTATAAAATTGCGCTCAGACATACATATGCATTTAGATTTGCAATAAATATTGATAACGTCATATTTCTTCATTTTAAAAATGTCGATAAAGACACGAATCGAGGGCAATTTTTAATCTGTTATTCATTGTCAAAAAATATCATATCTATCCGAGAAAGACTATACTAAAAATTGCGTTGAGTAAATTTAAATGTAGAAATTAGCGTTTCACTTTCATTCATCATCTATTTTAAGTAATAAAAATTATTTGTGTAAACGATTAAAAGTTTTGAAAACTAAGCCGAGTCTCATTACTCTGTGAAATAATGGCTCCATGGTATAAAATGGTTCTTTTGCCAAATAAATTTTTTATCATATTCTTGCAAAATGAAAATGGTGTTGAATAACTTTTAATTTTGAGATATGCCTTATTAATTATTTTACTTATATGAAATACTAAAGAAATGGAGCCAACTATTTCAAGTTTAGAAAACTTTGTCACGTCTCATTACTCTGTAAAATAATGCCGCCATTTTATAAGATGGCGAAAAATTTGATTTCATTTCGAAGTTAAATTTTTCGTATAATTTTCGAAAAATAATTGGTCCTAACTGTCTATATTTTAGGATATTACGAGCGACATTTTTTAATTCATTTGAATTTCGAAATTACATTTTTTTTTATTATTTAATGTCACTTAGTCTTTTCTCTGAAGAATCACTGTTATAATGAACTACCCTCCTTTTTTGTACTAAGTCACTTTGATACTTTATCAAATGAATATTTTGTATTTACTCAAATAAACTAAACATTATAAGCGATTCTAAATGCATATTTATTGACGTTTAACAGTAATCTCTTAATCATGTTAATTCTTTGTATATGTCCCTTTTCTAACCTTTACTTCATTCCAAATACCCTATCCCATACATCAATAACCATCTTTACTTTAAGGGTTATTATAAAATAGTTAATTTGTTGACGAATATAATTTTATTTTTGAGCATGATTCCGGTTAGCAAATATCACCGCTTACTTGAAATTTATACAAGTTTTTACGTTGATTTATTTAATAAAATTTAACAAATTTCCATACTTCTAGTATTATTATTGACCACAACCAAGTGGTTATATGATGCATTTGGTAAAAAGAGAGAAATAAATATATATATTTAATACTAGCTGACCCAGCAAACTTGTTATTGCCGTATAATAACTATTATCACTATTAAAAAATAGGGATTGATCATAGAGGGGTGAAAATTTAGGGTTGTATGTATTTTTGTATGTTGTAACATTTAAAAAATTGTCAAAAAATTTAGAGGTCCGGTTCTCCACTCTAGCTGTTGTGCACGCTAAGATTCACGAAATTCGGTCCAGCCTATCCGGAGAAGTTCAACTTCTAACATAGTGACTCGAGAATTTAATACTAGTTGAACCCGCGACTTCGTCTGCGTGGAATGTTTTTTGCGTAACAGTTTCATTAATTTGGCAAAATGTTTTACAAATAAGAAACATGGCCTCTACTCGGTAAAAGGTATATTCCTACCAAATTTCAAGTCTACGCCAGAGATATCGTGATGAGTCAATAGTTAGCACCCCCGCAAGGCCCCTTGTGGGTGGAATTTGGTAAAATCCGTTCTAGGCTGACCTCTACTCGGTAAGAGGAATATTCCTACCATATTTCAAGTCCCTACGCCATTTGGTTCCAGAGATATCGTGATGAGTCAAGAGATACCTGGATATCTCATATATATTGATAAAATTTTTGCGTCACAGTTTCAGTATTTATACTCCCCCAAAATGAAATTTTATAGGCTATTTTTTACACAACTAAGTGTTAAGGTTGGTTCAACACAAAAAAAGATTTTTTTTTGACAATTTTTTGGTTATTTTTTAATGGTGTGGTATTAGAAAATACATAAAATGGCAACACAACGTTCGCTTGGTCATCTGCTATACATATAAATGAAAGGCAAAATATTTTCTTATTTTAATTAATTACTGACATAGACCCTTGAAAGGGATGGACCCTTTCAAGTTTGGCCCAACCCCTTGGGGGTTCCATATTTAAGTATCCTCTAAGAAGCTTTCTTTAAGAAGTTATATGCAGTGTTATTTGCTAACCAATTACCTTTATCTATCCTATATTGATTGACACGAACCGCCATATTAACTTTATTGTTATTTGTAATTGTTTAATGTAGCCTCGCAGTAGTGTGGTGCGGTGCAAACCTTAATACGTTATATATATGTACAGGTCAATGTTTATTAGGCTTAGGCCTGCGCAGACATGCGACTAATCAATCGACAAAGATACCGCTAAAGTTAGTACAGTTTAGACTTAATACAGAGCTAGTTTGAGCTCAGACTTTTATTTCGATAAATAGGAAAGTTAAGCGTTTTTAACTATATGTAGATAAAAAGAATTTTTTTATTAAAACCCCTAAATTTTTTTTTATTGGACTAAAGGGATTTTTCTAAATTTTTGCAAAGCAAATTATATTTTTTTTATATAAAAACACATCCTATTTTTGATAGTAGTCCGGAATCTCATTGTAGAAACAATTTGCACCGCTCCCAACCATTATGTGATTTATTTGAAACAAAACATATAGTTTTAACGTAGAATAAGACATTATTTTATTATTCATCTAACTAAATGTTTCTATTATGAATAAAAATGGAAAAAAGACTTTTTTTATTTATTTATATACGTTTTTAAATCAAGGAACTGTATTATTTTTGAAGTGAAAATTCTTTAGGCGCAAAAGTGTATTTTTTGCCGGATGAAACGCGTGATTAGCGTCACAAAGATGTGCAGCGTTTTTATACTAATTCGATTAAAGGTTTTTTTATCTACTTTATTTTACAAGCCTAGTTTTTTTTGTAAACAATCTACGTTCAATTAGATTTTGATATAAAATTATAATCAAAAATATTAATAATTAATAATGTTATATATAAATTTACATACATATATTATTTATCGAAAATACATAGCATCAAGCCTCATTCCCATAGGCAGGCAGGGTAGGCAGAGACAACATCCTTCCACTTGCCACGATCCTTGCATATCTCCTTCGCTTCTTTCATTCTCATTAAACCTTTCATACAAGTTCGTCGGTTTAGAGTACTCTTGACCTGGCCGTTATTTAAAATGTCCTGGATTTGGTCCAGGAACGTTCGCCTTGGTCTTCCCCTTCCAACTTTCGCATTCACTCTTGACTCATAAATCCTTTTTGTCAGTCTCCTTTCATTCATTCTCTCTACATGCCCAAACCATCTAAGCATACCTTTCTCAATTTTAGTCACTACGTCTTCTTTTATACCACAACGTTCTCTTATCACACTATTTCTTACTCTGTCACTCAGTTTTAATCCACTCATGCTTCTCAACGCTCTCATCTCTACCGCGTTTATTTTACTTTTGTGATTCTTCTGCCATACCCAACTTTTACTACAACACAAGTGTTGGCACCAACACCCCAGCCTGCACAGCCAGTCTAGCCCTTTGAGACACCATCTGGCTATTCATAAAAGCGTGCAGAGCACCATTTACCATATTTCTTTCACCTCATCGAAGATCATTAATTATCATCATTCTTTATCGAAGATTACTAGAAATAATAAAATTTTAAATAAAAAGAAATTTGTTACTTATTATGTTATGCGCCTTTGGATCCAGCTTGAGCAGCGGAGTGCGATAGTTATTATATTATATCGACGGACAAGTGGGCAAACTGTATGCAGAGCGCCAAAGAGGATTTATGCTTACTTCAGTGGTCGGCGCGTTGGTACTGGCAACTCGCAAGCAAGGCTGGAATTACGTTCCGTATTGAAAATTAGAAGAAAGTGATTTATGTCTGAAATCAGACTTCGTATGGGAGATTGAATGGCTGTACAACTGTTACAAACTAAGGAAAAATTGATAGAGAAGGAATAAATAATTGTATCGAGACGAGTATGGCTTTGCTTTTACAATTACTTATGGAAACCAATCAAACTTTGTAAATAGCGAAATAAAACAAAAAGTACATTATCAAGAATAAAAATTTATTTACTCTGTCAACACTTAATGAGTATAGAAATAATTGTCATTCAAAAAATCTATTGACAGAAATAACACATTTCATAGATAATAAATATATTAATTATATGTTCATTATCTGTAAAATAAATTCCTTTACTATAATTTTATGTGCAATAAATAATAATTTTGGCACAGGAACTTAATAATTGAACGAATAAAATTATTAACCTAAATAACTAACTTACTTTTTTTAAAATAAAATAAATTGTAAACCCTATACATCAGGCATTCCTGTATAAAATCTATTCTAACAATTGGATATAAAAATAAATTTAACAAATATTTTTATAGAAAATAAGTTTCATCTGGGTTCATACAAAAATAATTAAATTTAATAAGGAGACATTTTTATTTAAAAAAAAAATGGCTGTCAGTTGTCTATGTACCAATATGGCGTTTGATAAGATTTTCTTTAACGGATTCTAAAATATATCGACACTGGAAAGCTAACACATAGTAAACCCGGAATATATTTAATAGAACCAGGATAATGAAGGATAAACATAAATAAAGCAATTTTACGGAATTTTTTTTTATGTTCTGATGAACAATAGTGGATTATTGCATATTTGTTTTCCAGTATCGATTTCGATGTAAATTCTATCGATAGTGTTTATATTGTAAAGCTAAATTAACTACGTAACATTTTAACAATATAAAAATATAGAAAAGTCTAAAATTCATTTTCATTTTCGACTTCATCAAAGATTGATCATATCGAGACGTTATAAATAGTCCCAATTTTGAGGCATACTTCCTATTTTAAGGCTAAACTAATATTATAAAGAGGAAACATTTGTGTATTGTAAGGTGCTTGTATGTATGTCTGTAAGGTTTTCACACAAAAAATACTTATACTATTTAACAAATTTTTTCACCATTAGAAAGCTGCATTTTCACTATATTTTTTAAAAACCCAAGGTGAGAAAAGAAATGGTCTAATTGAATCTATTGATGATAGGACAAGAAAGTGTTCTACAATATTATAGAATGTATTAATATCTACAAAAAAATCCATGAGACCATATGTCCACCTACTGTAGTTATGCTACTATAAATACTCTACTTTTTTCACATTATTAAAGCTAATAAAAGTACCGACAATAATCAAACCATATCCTATTAAATGATATTTTATTAAAGACCGTTTGCCTGTAAAATACTTTTTAATTTGCGCAGGGCATTATCGAGGCAATATGCTGTCGCGCAGATTTGCATGTAGCACTTAGAGCTGGCACTACTACGAGCATACTGCCAGTCTTTTTACACATGCAGTTTTTGGGTCAGCTATATGCAGAGGGCCTATGGTGCCTTGAGTGTTCAGTAGAATAGCGTGCTGAGGGCGGTGTTGTGGATGCCGAGGAGCTGTAGGGCATCAGCAATATTTGCGGATGCTCGGGTGGATGATTTCTATGCGATGATCCGCAAACCTGCTGCTTCAATGATGAGCAGGGTGATAGGTAGCACCAACATCCTCCTCAATACGTGGGCCAATAAATGGGATAGCCCTCTCTGGAGACACATGAACGGTATAGATACCGGGCTTGGGAGAATTAACTAGTGTAAGATCTAGTCCATAAGACATACTAACATATATTAAGGTTGTATTACTAACAATATCTTTTGTTTTTTTTTAAATATTTATATGGGCACATTGTGGGCCTGAAATAAAAATTGTTAGCTCAAATTCCAAGGATACCATTAATACCCACCTATACAATTTTTATTTTTGTCAAGATAACAGTTATTATCCCGATAACGAATAGAGACGAAAGTGCTAATGACACATTTGATGATGGGACAGGAAAAATATCGATGCTGAATAACAAAAAATCATATTTTCAAAACGTTTTATAAGAAATAAATTGCTGGAGTAAAAAAAACCAACAATGAAACACAATCAGCTGATGCTCGGGTCAACGACTGCACAGGACCGCCACCGGTGCGCGTGTAAAAGAAACTACATTGAGCGAAATTGCTTTTAAGGGCGATGCAGCATTTTTTGTCACTTTCATTTAATTTAATCGTGCGATCGTTGACCCAAGCGTCACCTTAATTTTACTGTTGGTTTGCGTACCGCTACCGTGTTAAACGCACGGGTTAACGCACTAAAGCTCAATTTAGTTTTCTTTTACACGCACACCGGCGGCGGTCGTTGACCCGAGCGTCAGCTGATTGTATTTCATTATTTGCTTTTGTTATTCAATGTAAATTTTATTAAATTAACGAATAAAACCTTTTAAAAATGTGAGTTTCTTTTCAAATCAGGATCGATTTTTTTCTGTCCTGTCATCAAAGGTGTCATTAGTACTGTCGTCTATCATCGTTTTCGAAAGCGGTCTGATAACACCTTGTATAAATAATGAATTTTATACCATACCCTTCTTACAAACAGGTGATAATACCAAAATGACAAACAATTATCTCTTAAAGAGATTTCTAGAAGCTTAATAAAAAATCAACAATGATGTTATTCTAATACTACGTATAATTATTATTATAATAGGAAGACACTGGCGTATACTATAAATAAACAATGCTTCATAATTGAGCCAATACAATAATTCAATAACTAATTCTACGTATAAATAAATACATATTAATTCTACAAAATTACATAACATTTATAATAGACCTGGGCCAGTAGACGACGTAACTTTCGAAGATTGCTAACGTTTAAAAATGTATGGGAATGACGTTCCAATTTTCGATAACATTCGATATGAAATGTCATACCCATACATTTTTTCAGCGTTAGCAATCTTCGACATTGACTTTGTCTAAGACCCCTGTATTGTTCTAGAGTAAATAACGCCTCTTTACTTCAATAATGTCTTATCTGCAAAATTTGTTTTAAAAACTTTAAATAATGATATTTTTAGGTAAACTTATTAATAAAGTAAAGTTTATCGCCTACCCTCAATAAATAATATTTCCTTTTTTAATCAACGGTTGCCTGGAAGAAATCGCTACCCTAGCGATAAGACCGCCATTTATGCAAATTTATATAGTATCCTAGATTAAGTTTTTGTATTTTCTGTATGCATAATATAAATTTGTATAAAAAAGTGTAAAATAAATAAATAAATAAATACTATAGCAACTTACATTCATGTTTGTGTATCGCATTACATACTACAAGGAGTGGGGATAAAGTAAAAAGCTTTGGATAGAGCAGTCAAGGCCAATATGGCGGCGTCCATGTCCCGCTTCAGTAATTTCACAAAATCATATGTTTTTCTCAATTTCAATTATCTATTACTCGAGTAGTTCTCGATCTCGTGGGCATATGGCGCAACCCGTTCACAATGAACACGTATGAATATAATAAATCCCATGGGAATATGGGGTATTCCGTTATTTGTAAGCGTCTACATCACGACAGCAATATGTATGCCGAATTTCAACTCAAATCGACTAGATTAGGACATCTCGCAGTGATTGAACGGTTTTGTCATATTTATACCACGAACTAATTCGAAATAAGGAGACATTTGTTCTTAGTAAGCGTCTACATAGCAAATTCAAAGTCAATAGGGCAACAAATTTTAAAGATTTTATAGTTTTTTTTTCGATATTTTAATAGATAATCTGTGGCAACTAATTCAACAAATCATGTAACTATCAAAACTTTATTTCAGTAAATTATTTGATATTAAAATCTAGAAAAATATAAAGTTTATTGTAAAAATAAAAGTGCACTGCGGTTTTATTTACAAATAAAACAAACATTTTTTGGATTTATCACGTCATTGAAGCAAAGAGGCGACATATCTACGTCCTGTCAAAGTCACTTGTAACGTCCACAGAGTAAACATAAAAATGTCATGTCATTTTATAATCTGTTCTTGACTGCCACTGGATGTTGATTTAGTGTTATGGCAACACGTCACTTGGGGACTATCCTCTCGTACTTGCAAGTCTTTTTTATCTATCTTCTCTTTATCACAGGTTTTTTCTTCATGAACAATGGCTTGACTAGATTTACAGCATTTCTCTTCAGGAGGAGCTTCTTTTTTGCAGCAGTGTTGTGGTCTAAGAAGCTGTGCATCTTCTACGCTGGGGCTATCTTCCTTTTCGCTTTCTGTATGGTGGCAAGATTGTGCTCGTTTCGCTTTTGCTACTTTGGATGGGCATCTTTTGGCGCCGTAAAAGCAAGTTGCACCACTGGATTCACCTGTTTCTCTGGAGGTGGTTGCTGGGAAGTAGTGTGATGGCTGAATGCAATTACGGGTCTGACATATAAAGAAGTCTGATTCTGAATTTTGAGCGGAATCCAGGAGGGGTGGTGTTGTATTCTCAGCTGTGAAAGAAAAGTTAACTATTTTTATAGAAATATCTTTAAAATAGTTAAATGCAAATTTCATGAAAGGTAAGTTTACTGGCATTATTAAACACTTAAGCAAATAAATTAATTAATTTTCTATCCCAAACTAACTTATCCATAAGTTGTATTCGAAACTAAATATGTCAAGTTCTATTCCAAAAATTACTTAAGTGTTAATTGCTACTGCAAACTAAGTGTTAAGTTCTATTCCAAACTAACTTAGTTCTATTCCAAACTAACTTAGTGTTTAGTTCTATTCCAAACTAATTTAGTGTTAAGTTCTATTCCAAACTAACTTAGTCTTTAGTTCTATTCCAAACTAACTTAGTGTTAAGTTTTATTCCAAACTAACTTAGTGTTTAGTTCTATTCCAAACTAACTTAGTGTTTAGTTCTATTCCAAACTAACTTAGTGTTAAGTCGATTTCGAACTAAGTTATATTGATAAATTCCAATTCAAAGTAATTAATTGATGGTAAAGTTTATTTCCATACTAATTAAGTGTTAACTTCTATTCTAACCTCACATAAATTGTTAAGTTCTAGTCTAATCTAACTTAAAGTGTCAAATTCTATTCTAAATTAACTCAAAACTACAAAGCAGCAGTTGTTAAGTTCTATACGCCGTTTTGCAAGGTGCTCTGCTGGGGTTAAGGTTACTTTGTTCAAAGCCTACTGCACCAGCTTCTATAAGTCACAGTTATGGCTACAGTATTCCAAAAAAGCCTTTAACACCCTCAGAGTACAACACAACAATGCCCTTCGCATCCTACTACGAATGCCAAGGTTTTGCAGTGCTTCAGCTATGTTTGCCGACTTCTATGCGATCATACGCAAAAAAATCGCTGGCTTTTGGGAGACGGTTCGCGATTGCGAGAACAGTCTCATTAAAACCGTTGCTCAGGCATCCCCCGATAATGTATTCTTTCGTGCCTAGTTGAGTATGCACCAGACGAGGAATATAAAATAGCGACTTTCTATTTGAAATTTAGTAATTTTTAATTTTAATTTTGCATTAATCTATTGATTTTAATTTTGACATTTATGACTTTATTCATTAACTTTTATTTTATTTGTGTCTCATAATTGAAAACTAAACTTAATTTGATTTTGTTTAATTGTTAAATCTCTCTTGTGTTTATCTGTACATTTTATTTCATTCATTCATTAATTTTGGTTATGTGATTTCTATGGGTCTTAACCTGAAATAAATCAATTTTATTTTATTTATTTATTTTATACAAACTAATAAGTTTTATGGTCTATTAAGTTCTATTCCAAAGTTCAAAGTAATAAATTAGATGATAACTATAATACAAGCGTTAGGGATAGGATTGGTATTTGGGTACTTTGGTCTATAGGGCTCGGATCCTAGTGTTGTGTCAGTCTGCTGTAGCTCCACAGCATCCAACTGTTTGCATAGCTTGCCCTCGCAAACCTCCCAGCTGCACTTCTCAGTGTTGCAGCGGTCTAAGGATTAGGAAGGGCTTAGGGAATAGGATCAACAAATAATAAAGAAATGGGTTTATTGTGCAGCTGTAACTCACCAGTGTCATCGCACTCCGGCGTGCAGATAATCATACGCTTGGTGCTGAAACACTGCATCTGGAGACGCGTCAGCTTCGTCCCGAAAAGGAAATACCCTAAAGCAATACCGAATTACTTTATACATGATGATATATGCACACTGTTCATAATCTCATAACAATCAATGTAGATTGAAATCACAAGGCTAAGCACCCGAGCTGTTTTTCAATTCAGTTTGACATAAAAAAGGAGAGATCTTTATTTTATCGGGTTGATTAAAATAATTTTTATGGTTATATAATATAAAGGCGTGGATTCTCGTTCAGGAAGTCTTTGGTACTAAACCCTGGGGGGGAAGGGGGGTTAACTAAGTGTCTCTTTTTAAAAAGAAACTGTGGTGCTTGGTAGTTCTTTCCAAATATATCCCGGAAATTATAGATTCTGGGGTATGTGTAGCTCACCAAGCCACAGTGCAGCTACGTGGTAGGTCTATGCTCCAAGAAACCCTCTCTTCTATGAGTGAAAAGGCCTGTGCCCAGCAGTGGGACGCTCAATTTCCCACAAGGACGGAAATATAATTCTCGCATAGTATCTCCACTTCCATCTCCGATAAGATTGTTAATACGATGTGTCGTAAATTTTTATAATATTGATATTTGGAGTAGATTGTATATTTATACAATTTAAGTGATGGTAATTGATTCAATTTCCGATAATTGATAAGATTAATATAGTAATTGGCTAAAATCGTGTTTTGAAATCGAGTAAATTTCTGCAAATATACTTGGTGATCAAATCAATTGTGATTGAGACTCGCTTTGCCATCAGAGATCCACTTGTCAAGGTTTTTTATAACTTGGATTAAATGCCTTAATGCAAATCAGATGAACTAAAACCCTATTCCGGACTCGCTAGCATTATCAGAATATCCACTATAACTCTGCGGAACCCTATTCCTAACGATGAAGGCTAGAATTGCGTGATGTATTCAGTTCTGACCATGTATCAGAATTTCGTGCGAAGCTCAAGTGGTTGCCTATACGTTTTCGCCGGAATTTGCATATTGTTTCCCTTCTGTACTGTGTGTTATTTAATTCTGGTGCTCCAGCTTATCTCAAGGAACATTTTAGTTTTAATGATTCGGACAGATGTTTAAGGCCATCCCGGAACCTTAAACTAAATATTATTCCCCATAAAACTATGTTCTTTGGGCAATCGTTTGCGGTACAGGGGATCGAATTATGGAATGAGCTACCTCTGACGATCAGAGAGGCCAATTCATTCAATGTTTTTAAAAACCTCGTCAAGGTTCACTACCTCTCCCTGTGCTCTTAGACGACGACTATATTTATATACAATTATATATATTATCTGTTTATGTATTCATGTATGTTTTGTATGTATGTATCTATGTACCACACCTCTTATACACCACCTACCCATTTCCGTAATAAATCTGTCTAACCCTAAGGTTGCCTGGCAGAAATCGCTACTTGGCGATGAGACCGTCTTTTTGTACCCTATGATTAAGTTATGGTATCTATTGTAAGTATTGTTTATGGTGTACAATAAAGTGTATTTTCTCTCTCTCTCTGACACCCTGGATGAATCCAACTCGAGTTCAAGAAAGAAGAAGTAGAATGGCATGACCTTTTTTGTAATCGAGTGTACATCTTTATAAGATACCCAAAGGGAGAAGATACAGTAATATGGGATTGCTCCTACTCAAACCAAGCTCCTTGAACAGTTAATGGAAATCTGAATGGGATCTCCGAAGAATTTCCCGGGACCATTTTGGACGATGTTCCAAGGAACAGTGCTTAGAACGATCCCTTGGAATTAGTTCTAAACACTCTTACCAAAAACTAAGGTAGACCTGAAGGAGAAACTTGGGACCTCATTCTCTAATGCCTCCGTCTGTAGGACATCCAAATACCTGATAATAGAAAGCATTGTAAACGCAATGCTCTCTAGTATTATATGTTGGAAGGGAGTGACCTTCCTGTACAAGCCCGTAGTCTCGCTGAAAGTGGAAAAGAGGAATGCAGTAGACTGTGTATAATTATCTCTTCTCGCTTCCTTGAATCCTTAGCCAAACTCATCCTTGATAGCGGGGAGAAATGGGCAAATTGATCCTCTGGTATCTTAGTCCCCACACTCTTCATCTCTGATAGGGTTGGAACATAAAAACAAACAAAATGCCTATAATAAAGATATATTTACTAACGTTACAACTTACCGAGCATCATGCCAAACACGACGGCCAGTAGCAGGTGGACGTTGTACACCATCACGGCCAGCATCAGCAGGTAGCCCACTATATTGTGGATCATGAACACAAACGTTTGATGGCTGTTAACGAGCGTCCTGGGAATAAGACCAATAACCTGAATAAGATGCACTTTTGACAAACAAATTATTGACACAAGAGCTTAATGAAGGCAGGCCAAAAATTTTTAAAAATTTGCCAATAATATGCTGGGTTCCCTTCACCGAAAACCACAACAATGAATTTAATACATAAGTCTAAGTTGCTCGTAAAACATGGTAAAAGGAAATATGATATTTAATGAAAGTTGGTAAAAGGAAATATATATGTCGGAGAATAAGAGAGAACGGAGAAGCATAAAGCACAGGGGCGTAGGGTTCTCCGCCGACATCGTTATTAATTTCTTATACTGTGGGCGTTAGTGGGTAATGCCAGTGCAATCAAACACTTTACTAATCAACTCGAATTATAATGTTCAATCACTTAATGTTCCCGATATCAATTTACACAAACTCATTAACAATAATAGCTAGGAAGGCGACAGTTCCAACTGTAGACTGCTCCGGTCGAGCGCCACTCGACAACTGCCGAGAGACTCCCGCCGGACTGCCACCATTGACTCTGTCCACGCCGATAGATGGCGCCAGCGTTCCACAGACATCTGCCCTCCGACATATATATATATATATA
>JACTOM010000912.1:4938652-5010168 GCA_015832385.1 Elymnias hypermnestra | reverse complement strand
AGTGATATCGAAAGGAGAGTGAATGCAGGGAATATGGTAAATGGTGCTCTGCATGCTTTTATGAATAGCCAGATGGTGTCTCAAAGGGCTAGACTGGCAGTGCATGCTGGAGTGTTGGTGCCAACACTTATGTATGGTAGTGAAAGTTGGGTATGGCAGAAGAATCACAAAAGTAAAATAAATGCGGTAGAGATGAGAGCGTTGAGAAGTATGTGTGGATTAAAACTGAGTGACAGAGTAAGAAATAGTGTGATAAGAGAACGTTGTGGTATAAAAGAAGATGTAGTGATTAAAATTGAGAAGGTATGCTTAGATGGTTTGGGCACGTAGGAGAATGAATGGAAAAGCTGGAAGGGGAAGACCAAGGCGAACGTTAATGGACCAAATCCAGGACATAAAATGTCCTGGATTTGGTCCATGAATGAATCACGGCCAGGTCAAAAGTACTCTAAGGCGACGAACTTGTATGAAAGGTTTAATGAGAATGTAAGAAGCGAAGGAGATATGCAAGGATCGTAGCAAGTGGAAGGATGTTGTCTCTGCCTACCTCTATGGGAATAAGGCGTGATACTATATATGTATGTATTATTTATAAAATGACGTGGCAAATTAAAATGGCACATGTTATTTGTAAATATTGTAAATTTTACCCTCATGGACCTAAAGAAGTTTTACTTCAACACAATATCTCACCTATCGCATAGAAGATTTCGCCTCTCATCGGACCTGTAAGGATTCAGCTTCTTGTGGGCCTCCCGTTGTACTCTGGCTAAGTATACCTTAAACAAATAAATATCAATTAGCACCCGCGTAGTTTCCTATCATATGCGAAGATATCGACTGTCTCTACGTATGAGGAGTGAAGTATAACTTCCCAATTTTTTAAAGCAGTGTAAATTAAAGATAAACTATTTATTCAAATTCAAAATATCTTTATTCACGTAGACCTTAATAGCACTTTTGAATCGTCAAATGTCATTTGTTCATGATTTGTTCATCATATGACATGAATATATACATAATATGACATTAAAGAACGACTTACAATCTAAAGTTAGAAGGGTTCCTTAGCGCCCTGATCTGAGAAGCCACAACAAACAGTCGGGTGTACGTTTTTTTTGTCCTCATCATTATGATATATATTGTAAATTTATTCTACACCAATTAGCAAATCATTCTACCCCACGCTTCTTTATCTACTAAGTAGTCCTTCAAATTATAGAATGATTTCTCAATTAGTTTTTTTTTAATACATACATAGCATCCCGCCTCATTGCCATAGAGGCAGAAACCACGTCCTTCCACTTGCCACGATCCTTGCATATTTCCATCGCCTCTTCCATTCTCATTAAACCTTTCATACAAGTTCGTCGGTTTAGAGTACTTTTTACTTGGCTCTTATTCAAAATATCCTGGATTTGGTCCAGGAACGTTTGCTTTGGTCTTCCCCTTCCAACTTTCCCATTCTATCTTGATTCACAAATCCCTTTTGTTAATCTCCTTTCATCCATTCTCTCTACGTGCCCAAACCATCTAAGCAAATCTTTCTCAATTTTAGTCACTACATCTTCTTTTATACCACAACGTTCTCTTATCACACTATTACTTATTTTGTCACTCAGTTTCAATCCACTCATACATGTCAACGCTCTCATATCTTCCGCATTTGTTTTACTTCTGTGCTTCTGCCATTTACCATATTCTCTGCATTCACTCTCCTTTCAATATCACTTTCACGTGTTCCATCTTTTGTAAATTTTTATCCCAAGTATACAAATTCTTTCACCTCTTCCACTTGTTTCCCATCTATCAAAATATTCATCATAGGTTCATCTCTTTCAAAAAGCATAAATTTCCTTTTCTTTACATTCACTTTCATTCCTTTCCCTTTCAAAGCTTTATTCGTAATATTTACCATCTCCTGTAGCTCATTAGCAGATGATGCATGTATTACTTGATCATAAGCGTACAGTAAAACTTCTTTTAATAAAAGATTTAAATTAATTCAGAGACATCTTTGTAACTTTTTCTGCAACTTTGTTATAGAATAGTGAATTTTATTTACAGCAATTTTATTTTTATTTCTTAAGTTATATGAGGTGCATTCACTCTTTTCGTAAAAGAGTCAATATTAATAATACGGCCTTTTGTACCGATGCTATATTTCTTCGAGCATCATGTTTTAATAGCTATCTGAATAAATATATTATAATCATTATAATTAATTACAAATACCAATTGACTCTGTATACATAGGTGCCGTCGATTGATAGTTTATGTACCTATTATTATTTATCATACTTATTGTATAAAAATGAGTTCAGTAGCCTATTAATGTCCTACAGCTGGATATACATTATTATTATACCTATTATACATTATGCCGGATGAGTTCTATTTAAACAACAGAACACAAAGGGTCTGTGCTAATGGAAAGGTTTCAGACAAATCTGGAACGAAATTGGGAATCCCACAAGGTTTCATATTAGGACCTTTTCTGTTCCTCATATACATTAATGACCTTCCTTACTTTGTTAAGGACGACATTAGATAGTCTTGTTTGTTGAAGAGAGGGTTCTTAGAGAATAGATCCTACACGCTACTCATAAACACATTTCAGGGACGTGTAGGTTTCCTCCAAATGTTTTCCTTGACAGAAACGCACAATGATGGATTGGAAAAACAATGAAGCACGTCAGTTCCTTTTTGTAACCGACTTCTATTTAGGAACAGGACAGAACCTGCTATTTCTATTTCTCTGATTTATTAAAGCAAACAGGCGATGTATAGATGAAATACTGCCAATTTTGTTGAACAAATTCAGGTTGAGTTGTCAAATTAGTTTCAGTGCCGTGTGCAATTGAAATTTGGCACGTTTACATCAATAAAGGGCGAATCGTTGGCGTCGAAAGATACAGTTACGTACCGTTTTCTTTGTATTCAAATCTATAAGGGTCTCATGTTTATATATACATATAAACATGAGACCCTACTTCCCTATCTCATATCATCACGCTTGAATAGCTTGCTCTATTTCGCTTATTCTTTTTTCTTGTATTTTTTATAGTTAGGAATAGTGAAAAACCAACGTCCATAGTAACCTTTCTAATGTAACCTTATTAGCCGTTTCATATGGTTTTAAACAAAAGGGGTTTGATTGACAATATATAATTAACATATTACAAAATAAATATCTCGTAATAAGTCCCTGCGATAGTAATAAGTCGCTGAAGATTTGCGGCATTACGTCTGTTCCGGTGTCAGAATATGAACAAAACGATCCATATAATAAGCAGAAAATAGAACGAAGAATGTTGTGATTAGATTAGTATAAACACTATGTTTATTAATAATGATATTACTATTAAATTACATCAATACGAATTCAATATTCAAGCTAAATTTATAAATCCTCATGTCTATAGCTGCGGTGGTCTTATTATTTAAGTACCTAAAAAATCTATTGAGTCAGATAGTTGTGATTTAAAAATACATGATAGGAAAGGCAAAAATTTAGACCACCAAAATAAGTCATTCACGAGGTCTTCGTGATATAAGCGATTGATTTGAAATTTAACAAAGTGACTCCTTTCGTAACTTAGACGCTCAATAAAACGGATTCAAACAAGGTTATAAACTACGCAAGTAACGACAGACACTAGAAATGCATTTGTTAGTATAACACTATCAATATTTGATGTTCGTTCTTAATGTATCGTGCAATTAGTTCATTTACTTTATATTGTCCTTCCTTACTTTGTTAAGGGTGATCATGAGATTGTTCTGTTTGCTGATGATACTTCGCTATTGTTTAAGATTAATAGGCGACAAACAAATTATGACGAAGTAAACAACTCTCTCAATAAAGTGGTACAATGGTTTGAAGCTAATAATTTATTTTTCAACGCAAATAAAACAAAATGTGTTAAGTTTAGTCTGCCTAATGTTAAACAATTGCAAACCATTGTTAAACTTAATAATGAGGAACTAGACCTTGTAGACAGTACCGTTTTCTTAGGCATTACGTTAGATAACAGATTACAGTGGGGGCCCCATATAAGTGGTCTATCGAACAGGCTCAGCTCTGCGGCTTACGCAGTTAAAAGAATTCGTCGTCTGACAGATGTTGATACTGCCAGACTGGTATATTTCAGCTATTTTCACAGCATTATGTCATACGGTATTCTACTTTGGGGTAATGCTGCTGATATAGATGCAATATTTGTGCTGCAGAAAAGGGCCGTTCGTGCGATTTACAATATGGGTCCAAGAAAGTCGCTAAGAAACAAATTCAAGGCAGTTAGCATAATGACAGTTCACTGCGTATACATATTAGAAAACTTGTTGTATGTACATAAAAACATTGACTCTTTTAATAAAAAGAGTGAATGTATATCATATAACTTGCGAAACAAAAACAAACTTGCTGTAAATTCTAGTAGGCTGCATAAAATTAACAACTCATTTAAGGGTAACTGTATACGTTTCTATAATAACCTTCCACAAGACGTTCTTCAGATGTCAATTAATAAATTCAAAGTCTTTGTTAAAAGAAAGTTAATAGAAAAATCGTATTATGAGTTGCAATATTACCTAGACGATGGAAACGCCTGGGAGTAAACGAATTGCTCTAATTTTAATTAAAATATAGTAAACTAATATATTATTGTAATGGTGATATTAACAAAAAAAAATACCCGACTGAGCTTGTTGTGGGTTCTTCTCGGATCAGGGCGCGAAGGAACCCTCGTAACTTTAGATTTTAAGCCGTTCTTGAGTACCATCATCAGACGTATAGAATCAGAGTGTGGAAAAAAATATAATTTAACGATTCAATATATGCCTACTTGAATAAAGATATTTTTGATTTGATTGCTTTGAAATTACTTCTGTTACAATAATACTTTCAGTCTTTTCAAGTAGATTTATTATATTTCAGAAAACATTGTCTACGTTTAAAACAAGCAATATGACAAAATATGAAATCAATTCGTAAACAACATTAAATTTAGTATCAAATAGAAAAACTCTATATTCAAGTAGGTCTTGACGTAATTAAGTGTTTAAAATCACAAATAGGGGGTAGTTTAAAAAACGAATGATAACAAAATCGTGGGATAAAGTTTGGTGTAGTAACTCCGTATCTCTCACCTGCATCAGAAATTTAATTACACCATTGTTACGAGACGTATTCACGTACAGTGTTCATAACACAGTCACACCATTTCTTTTTTGTATAGATGATGATATTAGTAAAAGACTTAGAATCTAAAATTAGAAAGGTGCAAGTACTAGTCTGGCGAGCAGATTTCCTGATTACGATTCTCGATGGGACAAATTTAGGACATTGTATCTAATATGTCTGAGTCTGGACCGGTGGAAGGCTTCGGCAGTGGCTAGTTAACATCCTACCAGCAAAGACATGCTGCCAAACGAAAATTCTTCTACAATGCTGTGTAGAAACCATAAAAGGTAAATTACTTATTATCAGATTTTTTAAATTGCTTTGAAGTGTAAGGTGACATTACAGTCAAGCCCTAACTAGAACGTTTACATGGATGAGAAGAGATACAGATTTTATTATTATGTTTGTTTGGTTGAAAATGCCAATCACAGAAACAAATAGTTCCAATTGAAAAATCTTTTAGTATAAAAAGTAAGTAGCAGCCGTTTAACGTTCCACTGCTGGGCACAGACCTCCTCACTCAAAGGAGAGGCCTTCCGTTTCTATCAACGAAGTCTATAGCTAAATAACATCACGTGACAAACAATATGAGTAGGTTATCAATGAAAAATATTGCAAATATTTCAGAGCGCACGATGCGTGATAAAGAAATACGTGGCAAAGTTGATAATTTAAAAGATCGTTTCTTAGCAGTAGTACCGTACCTTGGAGCCTTCAAAGAGTAAGGCCACGAAGAAGAGAACAATCCATGTCAGTGCGAAGGCCCATCGTGAGTTGATCGTCAATCCAGCGAACATAAACTCTCCCAGGTCGTACCCAAACCACCACCACATATGCATCATAACGGCCTGCTTTCCTCACCTACAAAAAGGAAATACATAGCTAAAACTATCGCAAAATATTCTAATATTATAAACAAGTGTTCCCTGCATCACGTAATAACCAATAACTTGGGTAGAGGTAAGTAGCTAGCCAGTAAGCAGCTCGTTGACATTCCTTCACTTTCATAGTCCGATGTGACGGGAATCGGACTCAACCGGCGCAGACGAGAGATCAAACATGATCGACGGATTGACGTGCTCCTCCCAACTTCCCTTCTTCGGGAAAATACCGAGAATTTCTTTTACAGGAAATAATACCAATTTTTAAATGCGTCCGAACCGAAACACGAACCCACGAGCTCATGTCTGTAGCCGAACACGCTGACTACTAGACAAATGAGGCAATCCATAGGTAAAAAGTAGTAAGTAAGTAGCAGCCCATTAACGTCCCACTGCTGAGCACAAGCCTCCTCACTCATATGAGAGAGGGTTTTTAGAGCATAGACCTGCCACGATGCTCCACTGCGGATTGGCAGGCATAGTACACACGTGTACTCTCTATACTTTCACTCTCATAGCCCGACGTGACGGCGAGAGATATCAGGCGCAGGACTGACGGCTTAACGTGCTCTCCGAGGCACGGGGTGGGAGCACACCGCCAACTTCCCAACTTCGGGCAAATATTGATCTCTTAATAGAAAACTCAATGTCGATGTTTTAATTGCCCAACCCGGGTTTCAAACTAAAAGACCTCATGTCTGTAGTCAAACATGCTAACCACTAGACCAATGAGTCAGTCCTTGACATATGGGTTATTTTGTTGTATATTAGTTTACAAAAGATGAAACATGTGAAAGTGATATTGAAATGAGAGTGTATGCCGGGAATATGGTATATGGGGCTCTTACACGTTTTTATGAATAGCCAGATGGTGTCTCAACGGGCCAGAATGGCTGTGCACGGACGAGTATTGTCAGAAGAAGCAGAAAAGTAAAATAAATGCGGTAGAGATGAGAACGTTGAGAAGTATGAGTGGATTGAAACTGTGACAAAGTCAGAAATAGTGTGATAAGGAACGTTGTGGTATAAAAGAAGATGTTGTGACTAAAATTGAGAAAGGTATGCTTAGATGGTTTGGGCAAGTAGAGGGAATGAATGAAAGGAGACTGACTAAAAGGATTTATGAGTCAAGAGTGAATGGGAAAGTTGGAAGGGGAAGACTAAGACGAACGTTCCTGGACCAAATCTAGGATATTTTAAATAAGAACCAGGACAAGAGCACTCTAAAGCGATGAACTTGTCTGAAAGGGTTAATAAGAATGAAAGAAGCGAAGGAGATAGGCAAGGATCGTGGCAAGTGGGAGGCATGGTCTCTGCCTACCCCTATGGGAATGAGGCGTAATGCAATGAATATGTGTTGTTGTAAATTCGTTTGGAAAACAATCACTGCCAAATTTCAAATCAATAGGGTTAATAGTTTCGTAGATTTAGTGATGATTGTGTGATCGTTTTTGCGTAAATAGACGGACTCTACGTATAAACGGTCATTTTGATGATGAATTCACCCGATTTATCGACCCAGAGATTTTTTTTTATACTCTTATAACACGATGGTCAAAAATATATCATTATGATAGATTTTATATTAGACGGTCTTAGATTTTATATTAGACTCTTAATAGTAGTCCCCGTCGACATAAATTAATTGTCACAGATATATTAGAAAATATTTATGTATCTGTGTCCTTTCTGTCTTCAGTCTGTCTGTTAAAACTACTGAACTAATTGGGCAATTGGAAAATAAGGAGTGAACATAGACTCTTGCATTTTTTTGTTAGTTTAAAAAAAGGTACATATCAATCATCTAACGTCCTAAAGTTTACTGTCTGGTTTCCTCATATATTCCTTTATCGAAAAGCAGAAATCACTATTTAAAGAACATCCTCAAATTATATATATCAAGCCAAAGTCTGTCTTTCTGTTCGCGTAGAGTCAAACACTATGGAAAGAATTATCATGTGATTTTGAGCAATAGATATAAATTGCTTAAACTATAACAATAACTGTTAGATTTGTCTGAAAGAACAAAGCCCTAAGATACATCTGTCGAGAATTGGCAACAACAATACACAATCTGTGCACAAAAAACGTACTCTTTGGAAATGAAACAAAAGATCAGATTTAATCGTAACGATCTCGAAAAAGCACTATAATATTGGGCATCGCGAAATACACCTGTTCGAAGATCACATCGCAGTTTTACAATACTGAACGCCACCCTCTGAACACCAAGAAGACAAACAACTGGTCCTTCGAGCCGGATATGAACCAGCGACCTATTGCTGTTTACCATTTCCACAGAGTACATTTTGTGTGCACAGATTCTTATTGTCAGATATAATCTCAGACTTATGAAGCTGGACAACTACAACGGACAGAATATACGTCTGTGCGAAACCAGAGGATATTAGATAATAAAAACATGAACAAAGTGTTCAATAACGCAACATTTTCACAATAATCCTCGTGTTTTACTATCAGACCAAGTAGTATTCTAATTTTAATCTAAATTATGACTCACTGTTATTCTAATGGACATTGATAATGTTGACACTAAGCACAATAGTTTAAAACTAACTAAGTTATCAGTCATGGCTACACCTAAGTATCTAAGTGGTGGCAGCCAATATAAACATTAAGAACAATGGTAATGTTTATACAAATAGAATATAATGATTAACAAAACACTCAAGTACGATCACATTTGTTAATGTTAATGGAAATATGAATCTAGTTTTCAATTAAACTAAGTAACTGATTAAAGATCGTAATAGATTCTGAATCCAACAAGGAAGTACTATAGAATAACTTTAAATATTTACCAAAGATAGAAGAGTTACACAACTAAGTATGTTACGCGTTGCCCTCACGGCAGGGTTCGAAGGAACCCTCGTAATTTCCTATTTTAAGATGAGCCTTATCATCATCAATGGATCATTGGAAATAATATTTGGAAAAGTCTGTATTTGAATTGCAATTATATTATGTTGTTTCATTTCTTTGCGCGAGTGAAGGAACTGAAAGGCCAGGGGTTTGGAATGGTGTTGGGTGAGAGAGACCTCCTTCTGTAGGGCCTTTGTCTCACTGATGTTGGTTCACATGCATGAGGGAGAGAAGGTAGTGGATGCTCCTCCTCACAACGGTGAGGGGAAGCATCCACTTCATCCTCTCTCTACCCACTTCCCACCACCCAACCTCCAACTGGGTAGTATATACTTGTGCACCTGTTCCCACCTCTGTAAATCCTCAGTCAGATTAACCCTGGACAGAGAGGAATGCACAAGAAGATTCTCTGTAGTTTCTCTAACAGATGAAGTGGGTTTTGCTGGGTATTGAGAGTACTACTCCCTTGTTATGTCCCACAATTCTTGAGTGATGGGTTAGGGTTTCTGCTTTAAAGCATTTCCAAGCATAAAAATGTGTGTTAGTTTTTAAGTCTCCAATGGGACTGGCATGTAATATTAATAATACAAAAACCCCTTAAAAAAAACAAGCAGAAAAAAGCTGGAGGTTTCATTCATGATTACAATTAAAATAAAAACTATTGGGCCTGATTACAAACTATTTCATTACACTTGGATATTGTTTTCTTCATCTAGATTTAGTTATTGTACATAAGTTGCATCAGCCAATTGTGTCACCATATAGCTATTATTTTACCACCATAACCAAGTATTATAAAAGCTTGTTGCAAAATCATTTTTTGCATATATGCTACAAAACTATTTATAATTTTTCTAAAAACTATAAAGAAATATGAGGCCATAATAAACAGACAAATTTCCAGGAAACAATTATTATGAAGAAATGATATAGTAAATATAGAAAAGTAATCTATTGTTTTAAATTTTTGTATAAAAGCAATACATATAATATTACAATAACCTTTTATCTAGAACAGTAAATTTAATAGTTTACTGTTATATATGATACCTTCTTGTATAAAAAGAATTGCTATTTGTGAGTCTCGCTAAAACTAGAGAACAGCTGGACTGATTTGACTAAATTTGGTTTTGAATTATTTGTGGAACCATGGAAGATTAAAACGATGAGTAATTATGAAAAAATGCTTCGAATATAGTAGAAACAACAATATTGCTTTGAAAAATTCAGCATTTTTATTCATTCATTCTAACATGATACAAAATTTGCCAGATTTACTAGTAATATAAAGATTACAGGTGCTCAGTAATGGAAAAATTGTCCTTGATATATCATCAAAGAAAAATAATTTACTAAGCAAGACTGGGTGGTATTTTTCAATATGTACTATTAATTTACATTTTCCCTATACAAATCTTGATTTAATTTCCAAAAAAAATATAATATATTTTTATGAGTACACTCAAGTTTAAATTGTTAATTGTTAATACATTGTTTTAACCTTGTGATGAATCACACTTGAAGTTAATATACTATTTTCAATAGGCTATTTAATTATTTAAAAAAAAATCTCAAATCCCAAGTACAAGACTTAAAGGTTTCTTTTTATGTAATGAGTTTAAGAAGTTTGCTCTAGTTAGTTTAGGAACTGACTATTTTTATGTTATTTATTTACTTATAAAAAATATTTATCACATAACAATATCAACAGTATAAAATGGTTTTCCACTCAAAACAACATAAAATAATATATTTTAATATTGGCTAATTTTATTCTTATTAAATTAAACCTAAAAAAAATAACTCGATATACAGTAAAATATAAATAACTAATATTTGTGTACAAATAACAACCATTATTTTAAAACTTATTACTTTATTTAAAGATAATAATAATACATATCTATATAGAAAATATTTATATCTACATACAATCCGCATACTCGATCAAAACTAATTTAAAAACTAAATTAGATTATATAAAATACGATAGTTACTGACCTTATCATTAAATAGGTCCGTTTCCAATAAAATTCTCTATTCTAGTCACATTTTCTATTCCTCCCTCTTTAGTACTGCATGATAAATAAGCCGTTATCATTTATCTATTTGGAAAGTAAATAATGCGTGCACTTAAATAGGTTAAATTATTACTATTCGATAAAGCTGATAACACTATTAAAAAAAATATCTTGTAACGATATAAAATTAAATCACAAGGATATTTGCCAACAAAAAGTACAGTGAAAGTGCTCTGGTTGTGTCAATCGACATTCTAAATTAATGTAATTATAGAAATTGAAATATTTCTGTGAGTTATGTTGTAGAGAAAATGAAATTGGTCCGCGAATTGTCAACAAATGTCATATGTTAACGTGTTATTTTTTAAATTATTCTTGCATTGGAAAAGCAAAGATTATTGACAATACAGCCATCAGTTGAATTGTTAAATATTGACAATTGCTTAATTGAGCATGATCGGAAACCTACTCACTTGTTATTTTGATAAGTATAGAGAAAACCACTTTAAATAGAAATTTTAAAAATTAGTTATTCAAAATATGTTTTATATGCAAATAAAGTGTGTCTTAGAATCACTTTTCTTTTGTAGTATATTTTTAGAATATGTGACAACTTGGATATCGATTGAGTTAATAAATTCAAAGTGTATAAATACTCACTAAACTATTTTTCGTTTAAATCAGTCGTTACACGTAATTATATTTTATACCTTTTGAGATACATAAAAGTTCAATTTCACTTCAAAGTTTCTCGTAGTATTAGAACTCTATGCAATTGTCGCACTGGTTATGAGCTTACTAGACCACTAATAACAAGTAGATAGTTTAATTTATAACTGTTGTTATAACTATGTATTTGGGTTATATTGCACTTTAAAAAAAAGATATCAATAACTTTCAATGAAAATATTTATTAAAATTTAACAGTGTGATCACTGTAACATTATATAAATAAAACATATTAAGAAATACAATATCACAGGTTTGTATACTGATCTTTTTTAATCATTGCCTAGCTTTGGATCAATTATTGACAACGCTGCTCCTACTAAATGAAGAGATCCAGTTATCAAAACTGATACATTACTGGAGGTGTGGTCATTTTTAATACTTAATAAAGCGTCAGCTACACATTCTAAAATAATGATTTTTGATTTTTGTTTCATGTCTTCCCATATTAAAGCATGATTTTTACATCTCGATATAAGATCTTTGCGTTCTATCAAAGAATAACTGTCACTTGTCTTCGTTACTTCTTTATATGCAGTTGGAATAACAAAGTAAACTGTATGAAAATTGATCGCTGCAAGTGGTCTTAAAAGCTTCTCGGCATCACGGTCGCCAGTGGCACTGAATATTAAAATATTGTCATGTTTCCTGCAAAAACAAAAATATTTTGTACTATTTCCGATATTACATTAGAATGACTGGAGTTTCTGTTTACTCTATGTAAAAAAGTAATCTATCACTTGTGTCATATGCATATTGCGTTGACAATTGACAACTTGATGTACGACAAACTGACATAAAAATTGAAGGATATTTAGCATTATTTTTGTAATTTTATTTGAAGAAAAATAAAATTAAGTTAATAAAATACGTTTTATATTCGTACAAAAATAATATCAGTTTGATAAATGTACACATGAAAAATGGAGGCGCAAGCAAAGAAACCTTCCAAACGACCTACTAAAATTGAAGAAATGACGAAAGAACAAATAAGGGAAGCAATTATCAAAAAACGAGAATGTAACGCAAAAGCTCAAAGCATAGTTGAGAGTTTGCTGGAGAAAATTATCCTGGAAGATTATTTCCTTAACTGCCTATCTCATATAAATCAAACGCACTTTGAAGACATAATTGAAGAGAGATCCATTTTACATCTATGTGGTTACCCTTTATGCCAAAACACTTTGTCAGTTAAAGACATACCTAAACAAAAGTATCGAATATCAACGAAATCAAATAAAGTGTATGATATAACAGCAAGAAAAAGTTTTTGCAGTAATATTTGTTACAAATCTGCAATGCACATCAAAAAGCAAATGTTGACAAGTCCTTTGTGGTTCAGAGAGTATGAAGTATTACCAAAATTTCATTTATTACCCATGGATTCAGTTGGGAGTATGGGTCAAGAGGTAGATTTAAGTTTAACAGAAAAAATTGTTATGCAATCTGAAAGGCAGACATTTACCTCAATCAATGACTTCACCAGTGCCACTCTTAATGAAATGGATAGTTCTCCTAATAATAATAAAGAAAATGATAATGCTTTAAATAATAACTATAATATAGAATCTTCTACAACAAATTTAAACAATATACAAGACAATTCAAGGAAAATTGGTAATAAAGTAGATATGTTACAGGGTAATTGTCAAACTGGAAATGATTTGACAGTGAATGACAAAACAAGTAATAATACAATTGCATTAAAAGAAGACTCTAAACTGCTAAAGAAAACTACAAATAATTTACTAAACATTGTTGGTGAGGTTGTGGAAAAACCAGTTAAACCAGTAGATCCAATCCTAACTAACTTGCCTCAGAACTTAAAACAGGATAATCCCACTTCTACAGATAAAATATCACAGAAGAAACAGCCTTCTAATGTAGCCATTACAATTGAAGTTGAAAAAAGCTTAGCTGAATGGTTCAGTGTTGATACATTAATCTTTATATATGGAGAAGAAAAAGTAAAAGAGATGGTTGAGGATAAAGGAGAATGCATTCAAGAATATCTAAACAACTACTCAAAGCACATTGCATACAGTTCAAGTACATATGATCAATATCAGGCTTTGTGTCGTAAATTGACAATGTTAGAACTGGCAGACAAGCATTTTGATGCACAGACCTTACCTAGAGAAACTAAGCCATTGCCAGAATACTCTATACTTAAAGAGGAAAGTAAGAAAATGCAGTTGAAAGTAAAAGCTTTCTTCTCTGGGGAAACTGAGATTCCTGATATAATTGAATCCATTGATGACCAGAACGAATCAAAGGTGGAAGAAAAAACTCAGTTACCATTAGTGGATAAAAATGCTCAAAATGCTTTACGCAGAAGAATAGTTTGTAATAATTTGAACAAAGTATTATCAGATCTACTTAGATCCTTAGGGTTATTAAACTATTCAATTAGCTCAGATATTCGTTTATTAGTCAATACATTTAAATTGAAGGCAAACAATATAACATTTAAACCAGTCCAGTGGATGTTGATTGCTTTAGTTTTTATAAAATTAATTTCTATTAGAAACAGAGGATTGCAACATTTGCTAGAAAAGCCAATGGCATTTCAACATATGCAGCTATTGCTTCTAAGTTATAAACAGGATGGCGGTTACTTGGATAGACTGATATCATGGCTTACAGATATTGATAGATTATTAGATGTTAATGACACTCAATTGACTATAGAGTGAGAAATCTTGATTATGAATTGAACATTGCTTTAGTTAAATACAGTGAAATCTGGATAAAGGGCTTTGGATATGTGGAACTTATGTTATTAATAACTTTTTGACCATCATTTATTGGTCTTCACACATTTTTATGAAGAAAGTAAATTTACAGTGACAAAATGAAAGAAAGACTTTTCATTTGTCTTCAATTTTAACCAAAGCATAGGATTTTAAACCAATCTGATTATTTTGTTTTTTGTAGAGTTATATTTTGTTATGAGAAAGCTATGGTTACCATAGCAATACCTGTTAATTGTGTTTTAGCATATATATCCATATTTCATGGTTATATGGGAAAACCTGTTGTTAGTGAGCGTTTACATTGCGACAAATGTAATTATGCCAAATTTAAAGTCTTATCACTTGTAAATATAAATTGGAATGAGGTACCAATTAAGATTTAGGAATTCGTCAATATTTTTTTTTTTTAATAAGAGAGAGAGGAGTTATCGAGTTAAGACAAGTTATGTTTGTACACAAACAGTCAACTTGTCCCTTTATATCATACCTGCTTTGTTTGTCTAGAAATAAGACAACTACCATGTCATGTCTATTTAGGAAACTGATTAAATGAAACACCTTTTTACAGAAGCCTTTGATTACTAGATTTCACTGTATTATATACACTTTAATTATTTACAAATGGTGATTCCATTATTGTGTGTATATTATTTAACACCAACTTTAAATGGCTGTAAAACGTGAATAGATTTTTTTGGATGGGTTTTAATATTTTAAATATTATGTTTCCATTAGTAAATAACTAATATGGCATTTAACAACGTTTAACTAAAAAGAATTATAACATTAAAAAAATTACTGTTTTTATTATTTACCTGTTTGTACTACTGCAAAAAAAATCTGAAGAGAGATATCTGTTACTGTTATTGCTATTTCCATACTAGTTATTTTAAAATGTATTTTGAATCAATGACTTAGGGTTCATTTTAATTTACAATAATCTGTATCAAATTAATAACCTTGCCATCTTTAAATTCTATACGTTAGTCACTTAGAAAGCTTGTATACATTTGCGAAGGCTTTTACAGAAGTTTTGTAACGTCAAATATTTTTTCATTTAATTTCAATGTAAGACCGATGAAGATATTAGAATAGGACTTAAAATCCAAAGTTACGTGGGTTCTTTTCGCTCTGCTTTGAGAAGATCACACTACAAACTCAGTCGGGTGTGTTTTTCATCATCATAACAATGTGATTTTTTTATTCTAAGAAGGTAGAGTACGATTTTTTCAACTGACTAATTTTAAATAAAGTTTTTTTCCATTTTTGTGCTATTGTTTTTATACATTTTGTACTAAAATTGCCGTGTTTTTGAAAGAAAATTGTAGACCTATAAGAAAACTAGATTTCAAAATATTTTCATACTAATTTCAGACAAAAGAGGTAATAAAATGTGTACTGATCGAAAGGTCGTTAAAACGATACTCGGCAATCTTCGTGTAAAAACGAAGCGTCGTTTTAACGACCCCTGGCACTATAAACACTTAAATCAAATCAATATTATCACCTGTTATTCTGTGAGAACCATTGTGAGCATATCTCCATAGACTCCTTAGTGTGAGCACCGTCTAAATAGAAGAGGGCATAATCCGACTTAACAATATGGTACCTCCCCGGCCACTTGCATTCCCTTAAACCCACCACCGTTTCTTTTGTCAGCATATTCACTAAACCAGCCTTATTTACATCTGTCATTGGTGTCCCTAGATATTGACTATCGACACCTATATTTGCCTGTTGGATTACGAACAATAGGTCTCGTCCAGCTGTCCGCATCCAGGCATGTGCGAGCTGAACCGCCAGAGAAGCGTTTGATTTATAAGCCTCTAAATCTATAGATATTTTGCATCCATTTTGAAATTTGTAGGATTCAAAATCAGGCACTACCTTTAGAGAGCACTGAAACCAAAGGAAACCATGTAATTTAGAAGAAAACTTATTATTAACCTATACAAGGTATTAGAAGACCGCTGCCTAAAAAGGAAAACAGAAGATATTAGACAATAGACGGAAAAAATCGACCTTGATTTAAAAAAAAAATCACATTTAAAACGTTTTGTCAGCATTATTTACGCTCCATCATGTTAGTAAAGTTAAATAAAACGATAGTTTCATAAAAAGTACATTATGTATGTGCGTGTAAAAGAAACTACTAAATTGTGCGAAAGTGCAATAAATCGCCGCGTTGCGCCCATGAGTACAATAGCGTCAGCTGATTTATGACGTGTTTCATAGCTGGTTTTTTTAGTAATGTATTTTTACTGTGCTAATATGATGGAGCGTAAAAATGCTTTAAAATATGAATTTTTTTAATCACGTTCGATTTGTTTCCTATAATCAAAAGTGTCATTAGTACAATCGTCTGTCTTCGTTTTAAGAAGCGGTCTCCTAACACCTTGTATAATAAACAGAATCCTTTCGCGACTTTCCGAAAAAAAGAACTTTGATTTATTCGGTAGATAGTTTTAATTGAAGCTTTATAACAAATTTCTAATTGGAATTACATATATACATTTGATTAGATTATATAGATATAAATAGAAAAGATTAATAATAGAAACGGACGAAATATTGAAAATAATAATTGTACAGAAACTATAAAGATACGCGCCCTACGCGCTTACTCGCGGAAGTATTAACGATTGCCAGTTCGGTTCCATACATCGCGATAACAAGCAAGTCAGCCTCAACGTTTGGGAAATATCTGCAAACTTTTTATTGTCGTCGTCGTCGTCGTCGCTTCAACCGATGGACGTCCACTGCTGGACATAGGTCTCACGTAATGATGTCCACAAGGCCCGATCTTGCGCCGCCTGGCTCCAGCGGCTACCGGCGACCCTCTTTATGTCGTCGGTCCACCTTGTGGGGGGTCTCCCTACACTGCGCCGCCCGGTGCGGGGTCGCCACTCCAGCACCTTCGGGCCCCAACGTCCATCGGTCCGTCGGACTATGTGCCCCGCCCATTGCCACTTCAGGTTCGCGATTCGTAGGGCTATGTCGATGACTTTGGTTCTGCTACGGATCTCCTCATTTCTGATTTGATCACGTAGAGAAATTCCGAGCATAGCCCTCTCCATCGCACGCTGAGCGACTCTGAGCTTTCGTATGAGGCCCATAGTCAGCGACCACGTTTCAGAGCCGTAGGTCATCACTGGCAACACGCACTGTTAGAAGAGCTTTGTCTTCAAGCACTGAGGAGTATCGGACGAAAATATCTGGCGTAGTTTTCCGAACGCTGCCCAACCGAGTTGGATTCGGCGGTTGACCTCTTTCTCGAAATTGGACCTACCTAGCTGGACATTACCTAACCTAAAAAGCCTAAAAAGGTACATTACCTTTTTATTGTACCTGTAGTTAATTAATCAGCAAGAATATTTAGCGTGACTCTTCGAAGGGGCTCTTTAAATCAAAGTATTTTTCAAACAGTTACATTAACCGTGAGTGTACACATCACAGATAATGTTACTGTTTGTATGGGGTGTGTTTAATTGCTGATTTAAAAAAAAATATGAGGTGGGTATTCACATACAACAAATGGCCGATTGTTGCACGTGAATACGTCTCGTAACGGGGCTTCCCCCTCCGGTGCTACTTAGCGTAATAAATTATTTAATCATTTAGCTATCTAGCCCTGCATTTGAATTTCGGATGGGGGTGACAGATATGTAGTTCTAACACCAAGCTGTATCCCCCTATTTTGTTATTATTTGGTTTTTAATTCCCCCCCCCCCCCCATCCCTCCCAATGGATGCGATTTCAATGACGTATTCGCGTCAAAACATCAATCATCCAGAATACGTTTAATAAAATGAAAATACTAAAATCTATAGATGAACGAATAAATAATAGCCATTGTGAAAAAGTTTCACTTTAAAACATTGTGTGTGTAAACCGTTGACGCGAGCTATGGGAACCGCCATATTGGCCTTGGCTGCTGTGCCGAGGCTCACGATATATTGAGAGAATTTTGGAAAAAAGTTTCGCTTTAAAAGAGGAAGATAGATATGTTAGGAATTTAATTGGCTTTAAAATATTATAAGTGTCGCAAAATAAATACAAATAATTTATTGAAATCTCAAATCACAAATTGTAAATAAAAATACCACGTGGTTTTTTGTCAACATTAGAAATTAATAATGGAATTTAAAATTTAGAAAATTGAATGAATGAAATATTTTTATTCTATGAAATACATTATATTAAATTATTAAACGACGAGTGGCAAATTAAAATCTTACATATTATTTGTAAATATTAAAACTACCTAACCTTCAAACGAATTAGCATAAAAAACGCTGCACATCTTCGTTTCATCCGTAAAAAGATTACCCTCATGTTCCTAAAGAGGTTTCACTTCAATATTGACGATTCAGAAGTTTACCTTTACAATATCAGCAACGTTTTGCAGCACCTCCATTGCTTCTGGAGGTTGTTGCACTGTGAAGGCTACGCAGCCAGTTTTCATGATGCCAGCTTTTGCAGCGGCTATTTCGGTAATTGTATTACCCAATATCGAGGTGTGGTCTAATCCCAGGGCAGTTATACCGACTACTGGTACCTGTCTGACAGTAAAAACAACTTTTATAGGAAAACAATCGAGTTGAAACATAGAATTACATTTTCCCCAGTTTTTTAAACATTTTTCATTGTTACCACGCTCCTATTCGTCGTATCTTAATATTAAATAGCCTAAAGCCTTCCTCTATAAATGAGCTATCTAAAACTGAAAGCATTTTTTAATTAGAACCTGTTCCTGAGATACACAACTAAACAAACTCTCATCATCTCATACCCTTCAGGGTAGGCAGAGACCACATCCTACCATTTGCCACGATCCTTGCATATCTCCTTCGCTTCTTCCATTCTCATTAAACCTTTCATACAAGTTCGTCGGTTTAGAGTATTCTTGACCTGGCCCTTATTTAAAATGTTTTCCCCTTCCAACTTTCCCATTTACTCTTGGCTAATAAATCCTTTTTGTCAGTCTTCTTTCACTCATTCTCTATACTTATTCTCATCTCTATCTTCCTTTATACCACAATGTTCTCTTACTTTGTCACTCAGTTTCAACCCACTCATACTTCTCAACGCTCTCATCTCTACCGCATTTATTTTACTTTTGTGCTTCTTCTGCTAACACATGTTCATGCACAGCCAGTCTGGCTCTTTGAGACATCATCTAGCTATTCATAAAGGCGTGCAGAGCACCATTTACCATATTCCCTGCATTCACTCACCTTTTAATAACACTTTCACATGTTCCATCTTTTGTAAATTTAGATCCCAAGTATACAAATTCTTTCACCTCTTCCACTAGTGTTGTTATAAACATTTATAGGCTATAAATATGCATTTGTAACAGTTTTTACCTTAATATATTAGTGTAGTCCACAATACCACCAATTCCAACCTCCACAACGGCTACATCCACTTTCTCTTTGAGAAAAACATTAAATGCCAGCACCGTGAGGAAAGCAAAATATTTCGGCATGTCTCCTTCAAAAGTCTATAACAATTAAAACTTTATTGACAAATATAGAATTAGACAAACTCACTCAACAATTTAAACTCGTAATAACTTTAATAATGCTTCAACAAATTGTATAGTTTTGAAGTGAAAATTCTTTAGGCAGATGAGGGTAAACTAAAAATTAGCGTCACGAAGATGTGCAGCATTATTTATGCTACTTCGTTTGAAGGTTAGGTAGTTTTAATATTTACAAGTTATATGTGTCACTTGCCACTCGTCATTTAATAACAATTCCCTTTTCTAAATTTGAAATTAAAAATACACGTGGCATTTTTATTTACAATACGTCATTTGAGATTTCATAGATTATTTGTATTTTAAGGTTTAAAAATTGTATTGTTCTGTTATGAAACACAAATGATACGTTTTAGAAAGTAATTAAATATGAAATAGTAAGGAACATAAATTTAGTGCGACCCCCCCCCCCCCCCCCCCCCCCCCCCCCCCCCCCNCCCCCCCCCCCCCTCCCACTTATCAAATCGCCCCCTGTGGGCTATGGGTCGCACATCGGGAAGCATTGGTCTAGAAAATCTGTATACAAAAATTTTATTTAAATCGGTTCAGTAGTTTCAACGTGAAAGCATAACAGACAGACAGTAAGGATTTGAGTGTATGGATAAAAAAATATCAATTCTTGTTACCTGTGTATTATGCAATGATTCGTACACGTCATAGAAATGTTCGGCAAACTTATTTCTGGATAGTATACTACCGTTGAGGCGTATTCGTTCACGTACTTCGACTAAATGTGGCGACGAATAAAATCCCGTGCGGAACCCATGTGCACGGAGAATCGACTCGCACATAGCACTGGTCGAACCCTGGATGTAGTATAAAAATAATGACAGTTCACTAACAGGTATACACATCCGAGGAAAATATACATATATGGGATTTTATGACTGAATACGAGGTTTCAGTTGTTTTCAATTTACGGTATTTAAATACTTTCAATTTATTGTATTTATATAAATATTGGAAATGCAATTTTTATTAAACGGTAATTTACTTACATCTATAAGTCATAAGTAAGTAAAAGTAAGTAGCAGCCCATTAACGTCCCACTGCTGGGCACAGGCCTCCTCACTCCGGGGAGCGAGGGTTTTTAGAGCATAGACCCACCACGCTGCTCCACTGCGGATTGGCAGGCTTAGTACACAAGTGCACTCTCTATTCCTTCACTCTCATAGTCCGATGTGACGGGAATCCGACACGACCGGAGAGAGATCAGGCGCAGGACCGACGGCTTAACGTGCTCTCCGAGGCACGGGGGTGGATCACACCGCCAACTTCCCAACTTCGGGCAAATATTGAGAAAATCTTAATAGAAAACTCAATATTGATTTTTGAATTGGCCCGACCCGGGACTCGAACCCAGGACCTCATGTCTGTAGTCGAACATGCTAACCACTAGACCAAAGAGGCAGTTCTATAAGTCATAAATAATATTATTTATAATTTGTTTTACGAACTAAATGTGTCACAAATATCGCAATAAAAATATTTTTAATGTTACACAAAAGAAAGTTGTTGTAGTATCTCTAGTAATGTAACTTTAATGAAGAGTTAAAACGTAGTTACAAAAAATAAAGACTTGATAAAAGCAAATGGGGTTTGTGTTATGGACATCCCCGTTTCGTTGTACGTCAATACATTTATTAACGGGGGCTTCCCCTTCGCCGCGCGCAATGTGTTACAATATTTACTTAGCATAATAAATTCTATGATCCTTTAGTTATCTAGAAGTGATAGATATGTAACTACAACACCAAATCAGTCGTTTTGTTGAATTGCCGCGATGTGACGTGATAAACATTTTAACACTTTAATCAATTGTATATTGACATTAAAATTATAAATAAAGTAACAATGAATAGACATGACTATTTAAAAGTTTTAATTCGAAGTAAATTTTCATCGTCAACACTTAATTTATATTACTTTTATTACAAGAACATTTTATAACATGTAACAGTAATACGACCATAGATTATAAATTAATAAAATGATAGACAATGTCTGGAAAATATATTGCGAGGGAGGACGCCATCAGTAAGGTTAGGTTTTGGCGGGAAAATTAAACAGGCAATCTATGATCTGTCATCGGAAAAAAATTATAATTTTATTTTGACACCATAAAGATTTTCTTGTTAGAAAAATATAAGAAAACTATATATTGTTGGATAATGATATAAAAACATTAATTACTTTGCCTTTGGTGCCAGCAATATGTATCACAGACAATTGGTCCAGATTGGATAATGTCACTCCAGTACGTTGTAAGTAGTTCTGCATGTCTGTTAAGTTTGTACATTTCTGAAATTGAATACAGATTCATTTTCTCGTATTATATTGTAGATAACTTATACATTAAATAAATAAATTTTATACGTTGTGTGTAATTCAAGCTTAGTTAATATAATTGGAGGCTATCTAAATAGAAAACAAAATTAATATAATGTTGTACAGGCATAATAGTGACTGGCAATACTACTAACTTCTCTGGCAGATGTCCCAGATTCAATCCCCTGAATGACAAACTTAGGATTTTTTTCTAATTCTTTAGCATTGGGATTGTGTAAGGCTTTGGTTGTAGAAGAAAAGTTGTGCCACAAAATGAAATGGTGTAATGTGATGTATATAAGAATTGTCTTTCTCAATAATATGGCTTTATTATAATAAAAATGGAATTTTGAAATTTAAATTTAACTACTTTCGTTAAATTTCAATTGCAAACAGCTTTCGGTCCTACAAAAAACAAACTCATCAGTTTAAAAATATGAGTATATATAAATAGTTTGATAGGCATTAACAATATTGCTAAGAACTTATTCCTTTTAAAATTATTCAACTTTAATAAAATTGCATATAAACTTAATGTTTCTCTTAACTTAAAACATTTTATTATTGTATAAGTAATTAATTACAAATTAGATTGGACAATTGTTATTGTTATATTATATAGCTAATTGTGACATAACATTTATATTTATGCTAAGTTATGAGTCCATTATAGTAACATATTCTAGAATTATAATTAATATATATTACAGAACATCAATAAGATTTTTAATTATTCTTCTATATTACTTACAAAAATAAAGTTATACTTACTTGACCAGTTCTCAGATCTTTCCTTATTTGTTCAATAGTTGCTTTATTTGATTGCAAAAGATTTAGTTTGTGAACTGCATCCTAAAAGGAAACCAATTATGTACAAAAAAACCTTGATATCAACAATAATTTAATAATATCTCTTCCAATTGCAGTTACTACAATAGATCTATTATACTTTTTTATATGTTTATTATAATGTTGTGACAAAGAGTTGGATTTGTATCATCTTTCATATACTTAGGTTCAACCAATTTATGGAAAATGTCAACAACATAAAAATTGTGGTCAAAAGTAACTACTGAGTTTCTTGCTGGTATCTTTTTGATGGAATTCATGTACCAAACCGGTGGTAGATTTACTATCAACAGACAGACGATACTTTATAATAGCTATAGCCATAGTCATAATTATAGTATTCAGGTCATGTGATCGAGATTTCAAAATGAACATTAATGAAAGAATATCAGAAAATAGATTTGCAGTAAAAAAATTCTGCTCAAAAATTAGCATAGCTTACTCTGACGCTGTAAGTACTAATATACAGAGTGGATATCGCAATTATTTATATATTCATAAAAAGTGTGCAGTAGAGTTAAGATACGTTAACGTAAGGTATTATTAATAAGTCATTAATATATATACTACACCTACAGGTAAATTTTCAATAAATAGGTATAAAATTTCATAAGTACCTCATACGAAAACTTTGATGAAAACATCCTTAGAACTATTCTATTTACTAAAAAAACACGACAGCTACCGACGCTAGGCATCGACACACTAATGTACTGGGCGGATGTAGAGAAAATACTAAATGTAAAGTCAACACTATTCTTTCATGATACGCAATTATATTCAGTTACAGAAAAAAATGACCTCGGTTTACGCCATAGTAATACGAGACAGAATATCGGCATTGTAATAAGAAAAGTTTCTTAAGACCTATTTGAATTTACTTATCATTGGGCTATTTGACATTTGACCCATAGCTATAACGTCGCACACGAGAATTTCATACCAAAATAATGCGTAAAATGACGAGGACAACAATTAGTGTTTGACATGACATGTTACATAACCTCAAAAAAAACGACCACGTTGTTTTGACAATCAGCTGTTTTGTATACTGACAAAAACTATATTCCGCTATATGACCTTTTCCAATTTTACATAAACCATTTAAATTTTAAATGAAATATGCTGCTTTCAGATTACGAAATCGTTATTATGTATTACTTCAGTCCTATTTATAAAAAAAAACTAATAAAGTCTTAAGATTAAATATCCCTTAGGATATTTAATATTAAAATCCCAAAATGTTTTAAAGATGTTATACTCTACTAGCTGAGTCGACAGAGTTTGTTCTATATTAATTTTTATTAAAATTAAATTGGAATTGGTATTTTTAACATAAAAATATCATCGAAGTATATTGTGCTTTTTCTTAAATCATCACAACAATATAAAAAAACCAACATATATCTAGTATCACATACAGTAATATGTTGTAAATTATTTATTTGTATGTGCATTCTGTCAATCGCTGACAATCATGTAAAATGAGGTAAGGTTACATTACAAAGTTTATATTGTCAAAAACACCAAGAAGGTTACTTTACAAAAGTTAATATGGTGATTCATTTACTTAAATATTCTGGTGTTTCACGCAACTTTCTTGATTTTTTTTTCATAAGAACGTAAAAAAAGAATTAGCAAGTGCTATATTTTCAACAAGTACTTTACTACACACTCATCGTTATACAAGAAATACGTTTGAGATAGATCATAAATATATACGACATATATTTAAATACAATAACAACATAAAAAAATGATAAATGCATTGTATTAAAATATATCCTTAACTACATAAATAATTCAAAGCGCAATGATGTGAAATGGGGTATTTTGAGACACAAACAGACATATATACACAAATTCCTAACATTTAATAATGTTTATTAAAATAAATATGAGATCGTTTTCTTTGGAATCGCCTTATATGTTTTATTAGCAATTCTACAGAGATACAATTTTGCTTAAAACAATAGACAACTACAGCAAATATTTATAAATACATATTAAGAGTATTTTAATGTTTTATTTTCTGGTGCTAGTACTCACTTCATTTGTAGAGGTCCGGGATTCGATTCCAAGTAGAGCAAATATAAAAAATATATATATTATAAATCACCTGGTCCTGTTGGTGGCTTCGGTTGTGCTTGGTTTACACATTACCAGCAAACCAGTGTCGCCAAATAAAATTGCGTTTTGATACAATGCTGTGTAGAAACCATTAAGTTGTAAATTACCATTTACCATGCTAGTACGTCACCATCTTAGAATGTATCCTTATACTATTACGGTGAGATTACACTCTAAAGAGGCCGCTATATAAGTTGAACAGTATTTATTGAAATAATTTATGGCTGAATTCTATTTGACATAGGATTTGTTTAACTTTGAGTGATGTTAAAAAGTCAAGTATCTGTTTATATATTGTAAAAGTAACGGTTTATGTACTTATATTATTATATCTTATAAAGTATTAGTACTTGGTATTTATAGATATATTACTAGATACATAAAACGCTGATTGTGTTTGATATACATAAATTTTGGGTGAGTGTACATTTTAAGTGAGCACCTTTTCCTTTATTATTTTGGATATTAGTGCAGACCACAAATGTTATGAGGACATTAGTTCGGGCCATAAATGTTATGAGTATATCAGTGAGGGCCACAAATGTTACGAGGATATTAGTGCAGGCCACAAATGTAATGAGGACATTGGTGTGGGCCACAAATGTTATGAAGATATTAGTGCGGGCAACAAATGTTACGAAGATATTAGAGCGGGCAACAAATGTTATGAGGAGTTTGGTGCAGGCCACAAATGTTATGAAGATATTAGTGCGGGCAACAAATGTTACAAAGATATTAGAGCCGGCAACAAATGTTATGAGGAGTTTGGTGCAGGCCACAAATGTTATGAAGATATTAGTGCGGGCAACAAATATTACGAAGATATTAGAGCGGGCAACAAATGTTATGAGAATATTGCTGCAGGCCACAAATGTTATGAAGATATTAGAGTGGGCAACAAATGTTCTGAGGATATTGGTGCAGGCTACAAACGTTACGAGGATATTGGTGCGGGCAATAAATGTTATGAGCAAATTGTAACGGGCCAAAAATCTTATGAAAATATAGATTCGGGCCACCAATGTTATAAGAACTTCTGTGCGGGCCACAAACGTTACGAGGATATTGGTGCGGGCAACAAATGTTATGAGCAAATTATTACGGGCCACAAATGTTATGAGAGCATTTGTGCGGACCACAAACGTTACGAGGAATAGTGGTGCGGGCCACAAATGTTATGAAAATGTAGATGCGGATCACAAATGTTATAAGAACTTCTGTGCGGGCCAGAAACGTTACGAGGATATTGGTGCGGGCAACAAATGTTATGAGCAAATTGTTACGGGCCACAAATGTTATGAGAACATCTGTGCGGGCCACAAACGTTACGAGGATATTGGTGCGGGCCATATTTCATCCAATAAACATATTTTTTAGATAAAATTAGTTTATGCGTTTTAACCACATTTATCGGTACTCTGATATGTATGCCTGCGGGCCGCACCTTAGTGGCTAACAAGCTGCTGGTTGCCTACCCCTACTTTAGTGTATGGAATGAAAACAATATTTAATATTATGACCTTTAAATCAGTTATATCCTGGTCTGCTTATGATTAAATATAACTTAAGTTAATTAATAACTACTAGTTATAGTATCAATATTTTATAGTGAAAGTCTGTTTGTCGATAAAAAACCATGACAGAAACAGATGCAACGAAAAGGCCACTGGAAATGCCAAAGGCATTTCTACCGTATTTGGAAACGAATCGAATTTATAAGTTGTTCAAGGTAATTTAACAAAGATTTTTTTCTTAATTTGCAATAGCTTAGTACTTAACAGTGATCTGAAATGAAGGTAAATGGTGATACAGTCTAAGATACGTACAAAACTGGTGACAGGATCTACATATCAAACAGGAACGCAATTTTTTTTACTCTGCTACATCTCTTTGCTGGTAAGACGGTAACTAGCCACGGCCGAAGCCTTGCACCAGTACAGACAATTAAAAAAATATAATTTCCCTAATTTGTCCTATTGGAAATTGAACTCGGGACTTCTACTGGCTTATAAAACACTTTTGAATCGTCAGTAGTCTTGGTGCCAACATTTAGGTACGGTAGTGAAAGTTGGGTATGGCAGAAGAATCACATTAGTAAAATAAATGCGATAGAGATGAGAGCATTGAGAAGTATGAGTGGATTAAAACTGAGTGACAGAGTTAAGAAATAGTGTGATAAGAGAACGTTGTGGTTTAAAAGAAGACGTCGTGACTAAAATCGAGAAAGGTATGCTTAGATGGTTTGGGCATGTAGAGAGAATGAATGAAAGGAGACTGACAAAAAGGATTTATGAGTCAAGCGTGAATGCGAAAGTTAGAAGGGGAAGACCAAGGCAAATTTTCATGGACCAAATCCAGGACATTTAAAATAAGGGCCAGGTCAAGAGTACCCTAAACCGACGAAGTTGTATGAAATGTTTAATGAGAATGAAAGAAGCGAAGGAGATATGCAAGGATCGTGGCAAGTGGAAGGACGTGGTCTCTGCCTACCCCTATGGGAATGAGGCGTGATGTTATGTATGTATGTATGTAATAGTCTGCCCGTTAGTAACAAATCTACCAACCGTTTGGAAATTTGATTCCGCTGAGAAGAAACCAACAAGAAACTCCCACGGTCACTCTTTTAAAGTTTGTTTTGTATGTTACAATGTAAAATATTTTGCTTCTGTGTGCAACTGGAATCAAGTCCAAACATTTTGACATATTTTACAAAGTACACATATCAGAAGTGAAGCTTCTTAGGCAAACTAATTTTTAAGATATGTTTATATTTATACAAATCTAAATCTTTCGATTTTCGGGACTTAGTGGGACTGAAAAAAGAAGATATGTTAGGAGTTTAAGTTTTATTAAAATCTCAGAATGAGGAATTGTAAATAACAATGCCACGTGTTTTTGGTCAATATTAGAAATGAGTTTTTGAATTTAAAATTTAGAAAAGAGACTTTCTGAATAAATGACGAGTGGTAAATTAAAATGCCACAGATTATATCTCAATATTAAAACTACCTAACCTTCAAAAGGATTAGGATAAACGCTGCACATCTTCGTGATGCAAATCACGCATTTCATCCGTAAATATTTTAACATCATGCACCTAAAGAAGTTTTACTTCAAAAACAGCTGATCTTTGTTACAGATTAATATACATATATGGAACTGTTATACCTATTAGCCTATTTTCTCCGTAATTGTTTAACTGTTATATTTATAAATATTTTAAGATTATGATCGAAGACTTGGTGTTAAGTTTGCCAAAAGACCATCTGAAGCATATGAAGATTTACCTCAGTCATCATCGCCATAACACTAAAGACGTCTCGAGAGTAATTTTGCTTGTTTCTCCCGAACTTTCTATCGGTGAGTAAATATATTTTACTAAAATGTGTCGGTATTTGTTTTATTTATTTACATCGCGTATAATGTTATAATGATTTTCTATATTTCAAAATAATAGCCAAAGTCTTCAAATGTTGACGTTTCGAAAACATTACAGTCCTAAAGTTTATCTTAAAGTTCGTATTTGCGTTATCTGTTCTTCTGACAGATAATAAAACGGAAAATGCCATCTACCACAAGGTATTTCATCAGTGGCGTAACTATATCATCTGGAGCCCGTGTTAAATTCTTTTGATGAGGCCCTACCGTATAAAGCAATGAAATAAAAAAAACAAATTTAATTTCAATAAGATATTTATTAAGAAAAATCTTTTAAACGTATCCTTCTTTTATCGCGTTAGGGAAAAATTATGAGAGTAAATTTTTACGATGCGCACACTGTCACAAAATAACCGACACCCTGAAGTTAGCTATAGTCAATATTTTAGTTTTTTTAATCTATTATAATTATATAATACCTTAATTATTTTATTATATGACTTGTTAGATATATTACGATATGAAAATGTCAACGTGACATTCTTATCATAACTATAACATTCTGACTCAGCTATAGATACAGATTATAAACTATATCCAATGAAGGTTAGTTTATTTATTATTTCTACAAACGTAGAATAAGGCGAAAGGTTATTTTTTTGAAAACATTTTTATCTTGTTACGCCAAAAATTGTAACTTTTAACGCGTGTATATAAGTACACACACTTTTTTTCGAGCTTTCCGTTCCGCAAAAATGTCTATTAAATAATCAAAGTTTAAATATCGGGTCATAGAATTAGGCAGAATAGCCAAGTCGCCTTGTCTAACCTGTCTTGTCCCAAGTGCTTCGAGTAGCTTTTGGCCGAGGAACCCGTGAATTTTGCAAGCACTGTTTTTCACCGAGTACCTATGCATCAAAAAATATATTACATGTTTTTTACAAACATACTTTTATCATCTTATTAAAAGTAATTAACGAAGTTCTCCGGGTCAGCTAGTTTATATGGTTAAAAATCTATTGCTGTTCGTTAGTTTCGCTAAAACTCGAGAACGACTGGATTCATTTGGATGATTTTGGTTTTTGTATGGTTTGTAGTCCTGGGTGAATAAAGTGAGTGAGTGTGAAGAAAAATGTTTGATATATAATAACAAAAACATATTATTTGAAGGTGTACGAATCTACAATGAATTACCACATTCGGTGGTAAACAGTGAAAGTATATATAAATTAAAATCTAGTGGAATATGTGCGAGAGAAGTTCAGTGGAGCCTCACCCTAACATTAGTTCTTATACCTATCATAGCATAATTTGATGTTACATATTTGTTTTCATTTTTGTCTTTGTTTTGTAAATTGTTTTCTTTTTTTTTGTGATCTTCTTTCTCATTTTTAATGTGACTTTCTTTTCTGTAATGTAATGTATTCGACACTTGTAAAACTTTTAAAATTAAATATTTTAAACTGGAACTTTCGTGGTATATTGACATATTTGAAGAAGAATATACTATATACGGTTACATACCACGATAATGTTTTTGTGAATTTGTCGATATTTCGGCAATTGCATGGGCCGTGGTCGCGACGAGACTGCAGTGGCTTGGAGTTGCTGTCAGGGGCAGAATCTTTCTACCCTGCGGCGCGTTCTTTTTAATGGTGTCGGTACTTTGTTCGTTTTTCGGCATACTGTACTCACGACGTCATTTTTTAATTTTGATACTCTAAATCGCTTGCCTTTTTGACATATATCAACTACTGGATTCCACGTTGCCGCCAACTTAAATCCCTCGTCGCGATTGAAATTTTTGTGTTTCTTAATTTCAATAGCTTCGCGGACTATTCTTGGTATGTAGTGACGGTCCGTGGATAGAACTTGCGGGCAATGAAGTTCAATCCAGTGTTTGGTACCCGGCTGAAGGAGATGTTCTGCAATAGCTGATTTTTGAGTATCATTGTGTTTGACTGCATTTATATGTTCAGAAACACGTTGGGCTATGGATCTCTTTGTTTGCCCGATATAGGAGCTTCCACAGCTGCAGTCAATTTTATAGACGCCCGGACACTGATACGGTACACAATCCTTTGGAGACCGCATCTTATCACCTATCTTTTGTAAGGGAGTGAAGACGGTATTGATATCGACAAATTCACAAAAACATTATCGTGGTATGTAACCGTATATAGTACTCTTCTTCAAACTTTTAAAATTTCAAACAATGCAAAATTCGCACCTTAAGTGAACTTTATATGTTCTTTGTTGAGAAAATAAAATGTCTTTAAACTGATATATGGTAAAAACAACAATTTCACTTGCACTATTCCTACGTCAAACAATTGACGTTCGTTTCGTCGTTCAGAAATAAATTAAATTTAATGAATTTTTTTTGGGTTTTGAATGTCAAAAGCTACATTTCGTCCCGTCGTTCAGAAATCAAGTTAAATGTAAAATAATACTTTTGTTTTATTATTTCCGTTTGTTTTGACATTTGATAACCAACAATTTCTGATCGCAATTATAATATTTTTATATTGAGAATTAGGGCGCAAAGGTTGCGTTTTATTATGAATTCTTTTTGTTCCGGTTTCGTTTTGACCACATTTTATTTAACATATTCAATTTCGCCTTTATAATAATTGCATTGCAACTTAGTGATTACTTACACGATATTGAGTTTTCTATTAAGATTTTCTCAATATTTGCCCGAAGTTGGGAAGTTGGCGGTGTGATCCACCCCCGGGCCTCGGAGAGCACGTTAAGCCGTCGGTCCTGCGCCTGATATCTTTTCGGTCGTGTCGGATTGCCGTCACGTCGGAATATGAGAGTGAAGGAATAGAGAGTACACTTGTGTACTATGCCTGCCAATCCGCAGTGGAGCAGCGTGGTGGGTCTATGCTCTAAAAACCCTCTCTCATATGAGCGAGGAGGCCTGTGCCCAGCAGTGGGACATTAGTGGGCTGCTACTTACTTTTTTTACTTAGTGATTACTTATTGTGAAAATTGAAATCATTCCAGTAGTTTCTGTTCTTTCTTAACAAAATTTACCATTAAAAACTGTAGTAGGATATTAACCAATAGCAAAACTCTATAGATCATTAATATTTTCAGATACAAAAAGATTAGTACACGACATGATAAAAGATCTCGGACTTTTCGTAATCACACGACGGTGCGTGATGGATCGCTACGAAAAGGTTCGCGTAATCGATATCGTTTGATAATATTTCTTATTATTGTAACGTTATCGGTGTAATATTTTTGTAATTATATCACGTTTTAGCACGACTCGTACGAGCCGGGATGTATTTCTCCTGTCCTCATGTCAGAGGTGACTAAAACGTTGACTTCCATGAATCCCGTTCCCCAAGCAGGATGGCTTATGTTTGGTATATTGTATATCTATCTATACTAGTGGTCGAATAACAGGTTTTGCTATCAAAGACTATACTTCTATAATCACAGATTTTGCAAAGTCTACAAATTTTTTTTGCCTATTTTTGAAGTGAGACTTCTTTAAGTGCATGAGGGTAAAATTTTTACGAAAGCGTCATGAGGGTGTGCAGCGTTTTAATCTTTTAATATGCTATTTTTCATAAAATATATACCAAAAATGTGTCATAAATTTTTATTTAAAAAATAGATTTTCTATGGTAAAAATTAGATTTATAATTTGTATTAATGTTTGACACTATTAATATTTTAACGACAATGAAATTCCTAACATATCTTCCTTTTAAGTCTCGAAAATCTGAAGTTTTAGATTTGTATAAATATAAACAAGACTTAAAAATTAGTTTGTCAAAGAAGTTTCCCTTCTTACATGTGTTATGTGTACGCACGCACTTTTAACTTTCTTTTTATTATAACAAAAACCATACGATTTTCTCTATTCTCTTATGCGAGGGTAGTGTTCGCTCACGTTCCTGCACGCCGGCTGGTTCGACTCCAAACGCTGCAGAACAAATTCATGCACATAGCCACAGCGCCCGCTGGGTTTTTTTATAGCCTTGGCAGGCAAACGAGCTTATGGGTCACCTGATGTTGAGTGATCACCGGCGCCCATGGACACCTGCAGCACCATAGGAACCGCCGATGCGTTGCCGACCTAAGAGAATTTATCCGCCTGTTAAAAGTATCTAGGTCATAGCCTCGTGGGAAGACCGTTGATGCGCAACGTCGATCTTCACATAGATCTCTCCGTAGACAACTTCAAGAGAGCCATCACTAACCCCAACCCTCTCATTAGAAATGCCGCCTCTTACGGGATTAGGCTAAACATCCCGCCTAGGAAGAGGTGGCCGAAACACGTTCTTGACGACCCAGACGATTACTATTGACAACGCCCCGTACACTATCACAGTCACACAGCGTCGTCGCACTAACTGACGCACCCCGGCTGCGGCTCCCATTCGCACACCCATGGGGGTCAAGACTAAGCACCTGTCCGATTGTCCTTTTCAGCAGCAGCAAACGTTGTTCTAAGCCTAGGTCGTAAACGTTTCCTCCTCAACGCAGCAGGGCCCTTCTACGGGCTCAACCCTCGGCGGAGCTTCTGCGCTCGCTACCCCTCTCGGTTACGCTGTCAAAGCCAGGAGAGCTAACAACAACTACATACTTGGAAAAAAAGAAACCATACGATAAAATAATTACCTTATTTGTCGTTTACGTCTCCGTCTTGAATAGCAGAAAAACGAATACAATATTAGAAACACACACAAAAAAAATTAACATCATTTTATCTCATAACGCTTTACGCGCTTAACTCTAAAACTTTTCTACCCGATTGCCTTAAAATGTGACATTCCAATTTCTTTCGCTATGTAAACTCTCAATAAGAACAGGTTTCCCTATATTTCCTAGAGAATTGTTCACATTACCCACTTGTGTAAAAAAATCCTAGATCATCCGTGCACAGTACGCGAGGCGCGTTGTCTCCAGCAGGACGGGGTCCTCCCCACTGTCACGTTGGTGTTAATGCCTCCTCCACCGGTAGCTCCACCAGCTTTAAGTACCTTGACGCCAGCTAGATCCTTCTTCCAGCAAGACTTCGAGGGATTGAAGATCGCTTACAAGGCTACTTTGAAAGTATAGTACTATTATTATAGGACACAATCCCTCACCCTCACACACAAATCAACATGGCATTTTGCATGTATCTCTTTATATATATAACTCAATTGCTATTCGCTAGTCTCGTTAATACTTGAAATGGGCTTTACTAAAGAATTATCTGCGGAACTCCAGGGAAGGCTTAAAATCTGAGTATATATAAGAAAATGCTTGGAATAGATAGAATACTCTTTATAATACACCACAAACATGAAACAAGTAACACAGAAACAAAACTTAAAACAATAGTACAATTAGGCGACTTTATCACTTATTAGCGATTTCTACCAGGTAACCTTAGGGTTAAAGAGATAATGTGAGGTAAATAGGGTAGGTGGTGTTGGCAGTTAAACAAATTTGTCATTTTTGTTAAAAACTATTTATTCACTTTACAAATAAAACTAAACAATAACTTAATTATGATTTAAAATAAACAGAGTAACAATATTAGAACTAAGAGAGTTGGAAATAGAATGTGTATCTATTAGGGAATGAGGGAGTATTTATATAGGACGATGTGGTAGGGATGGAGACGTGGAGGGTGTGAGAGGGTTGTTAACTTAACTAGCTTATTTATTGTAATGAACCTTATCTATTAATTGATTTTTACAATGATAATGAGTGGGTACTAGTGAGAATATGGAATGACAATACTGAAGGTTACTAAGTTAGGTATTTTATAAGTATAGGTATGAGTATTATATAACAGTGTCCCATGCTATATAAATACATACATACAAATATTCCTACATACTATTACATATATTATAAATAGATATATAATATATCTATATATATAATATATACATGATACATAAGAACAAATAGATAAACAAATGTCGTCATTTGGAACATAAAGAGAGATCTTGAACAAATGCAATGATTTAGTCTCTCTTAAGTGTAGAGAAGTATAGTAAAAATAACAATTTCACTTTCCCTTAGAAACTGCTTCCACCTGTAAAACATTTGATGTTCGTCCTGCCGTTTAGAAAACGATTTAAAAGACCAGAATTCAAATTAAATTTAAAAGAATACTCTCATTTGATTTTGACATTGACAACCAACAATTTCTGATCGCAATAATAATATTTTTCGGAGTTTGGCGGGAATTTGGGCATAAAGATCGCGTTTTGTTGATTTTGATTTTTTTTGTGTCTTAGATTTGATTACATTTTTACATACAGTTGAAAGAGTTTGCAATTATCATTCATTTTTTTTTATTTATTAATTCTGAGACGGTATAAAGTTCGCTGGGTCAGCTAGTAAGTAATTAATAGTGATACATTCAAAACCGCATATAATAACCGAATGACAAGGTGCCGGCCGAAACTCTGAGTATTATTTAAAAATGTACCTTAAATCATTTACTGTAAGATTCTTTTTTACCTACAATAAAAAAGTATGATTTTTGTTATTATTTACAAATAACAATAATAAAGTATAATTTAAAGAATTTTACTCGAAATCTTTCGTAACTCGATTTTTTGGCGTCACCCATACGAAGTTCTGCTAAATATCTGACTTTATAAACTGAAGCTAAAGCCGAGGTATTTTGCAGGAAGTTCACATTGAAGCTGACGACGACCAGGATATGATCGCGGCAAAATGTAATAATGCTATCCAAGCCGCTTCTGAAGGTGCCCAGGGTCCAGGTCAAGGGTTCCACGCTCTAGGTGCCCCTGGGGTGTACCGGGTTGTCATTATAGGACCCAGTGGGGGAGGGAAGAGGACACAGGCGATGCAAGCCGCCAGACATTTCGATCTTGTCTATTGTATGATATTTTTATCTGAGCGTTTTGACGTGTTACAGTTGATTCAGTTTGATGTGGTACCTATACATCTGATAAATACCTCCATACGAATTACAATTATACCACTGGGATTTGATATATATACATATATATGTATATATATCAAATCAACCAAAGACTATATTGTATATAATCAAAGAATATCTGTCGTCGGAGGAGGCGAGCGCCAGACGGCACAATTTTGCTCGCCTGCTCTCCCTCAACTAAACTAAGCCCTTAAGTCGGATTCATCCGGGACGCTTGAGCTGAATGCGTCAGCGGACATCTGGACCGCAACACCTGGATGAAGAGGGTTCCGCTGGGTATTAGTGGGTATCCTGGTACGACCAGCGAGTCCCCACACTTCCGGCGTATATAAAGCATTTCCCAGCTAAAAACAAGGTGTTGTGGGTCTGTGTCCACTTAGATATTAATGGGCTATTGCTTACATAATTTTGTTTAAAATCGTTCCACAGTGCATTTCCAAGATTTGTTCAACGAGGCTCAGGTACGTAAAGATGATATCGGAGAGAAGTTGCGCACTTTGGGTTGCAGCGTGCAACTGAGAGCCGACATCGTCAGACGACGTATATTAAAAAAGGTAACATTTCCCGTTGAAATCACCAGGTATTATTCATAGGTATAATTCTATTAATCCCGATTTATACATACATTTCTATTAATACTCTCTTAACGCTCCACATCGTACACTCATTCGTCATCGTTCACGCCGCTTAACTTAATCAATACAAAAACTAATATCATGACGCAATCATATTCAAACTTGTTATACGTTCTGTTAACGCATTTAATCAAATATTTTACCACAATACATTAATTGTTAAGATCTTGCTAAAACAACTTTATTGTACTTGCACTGACGATTGTGATAAATAAATAACGAAAGTGGCGAACGTAGAAAATTTTAAGTCAAAAAGATATTTCATTAAATTCCTTCTTTAAATAAACATTGAATCAGAACACTATAAACTATAAGAATATCTTAGTTATTTATCCTATAGTTTGCAGCTCATAATGAAGTAGTATAATAGGTGAGAAAAATGGAAAAAAGCCTATTTTTCCAAGCCGAGGCTCGATCTGACTGGAGCACTGTTTAACATATAAGAAACATACCCGCACTGCCCTTTGAGGGTGGAATTTCCTGTAATTTACTTTTGATAGATTCCATTAAGACAAAAAAAAATTCTGACCAAGTTTCACATACCATAAAAGCTTGTAAATGTTTTTTTAGAGTCGCTCACTAATTTGCAGGTTAAGTAATACTATTCTCATATTCTTCATTATTAAATTACATACTTTGAATTACTTAAAACACAATACTATCGTCGATACAAATTAAGAACTGTCACTAGGCGAATATTGCTTCATTCCCCTGTGCTACCCCTCTTATACCAAACGCCTCACTCAAAATAATTAAATCCACCAATCACAGTCGTCGTGTTAATACGACGACTTCTTAAATTTGAGAATATCCGGACTGTGTTAAACCGGATGTAGGGTATGTAAACGTTTTACTGATTATAAAGAACTCAGCACAATAAACAAATATAGTAATTTAATAGTAAACCACAAATAAAATAATCATGATCACTAACAATTTTTTAATTTGAAAAATTGAATTAATCAACGCCCCCGCAACTCCCCTTGCAGGTGGAATTTGGTAAAATCCGTTTTTAGCTGACCTCTACTCGGCAAAAGGAATATTCCTACCAAATATGAAGTCTTTACGCCTTATGGTTTTAGAGATATCGTTATGAGTCAACAGTTACTTGGATATCTCTTATATATATGTCGGAGAAGAAGAGAGAACGGAGAAACATAAAGCACAGGGGCGTAGAGTCCTCCGCCGACATCATCATTAATGGGATCCATTATTTAATTTCTTATTCTGTGGGCGTTCGTGGGTAATGTTGGTGCAATCAAACACTTTGTTAATTAACTCGGATTATAATTTTCAATCACTTAATGTTCCCGATATCAATTTACACAAACTTATTAACAATAATAGCTAGGAACGACAGCTTCAATAGTCGACCACTCCGGCCGACCGCCACTCGAGAACTGCCGAGAGACGCGCCGGACTGCCACTTATTGACTCTGCCCCCACGCCGATACACAGATGGCGCCAGCGTTCCACAGAGTCTTGCATTCCGACATATATGTATAGATTGTATCCTTTTACTGTGAAATTATTTCAGGACTGCATTAATAATGGATGGATTCTTACCGGATATCCAACATCTGGTGCCGACTTTGAGCTCCTAGACCGCATGCCTACACCGCCTAATCGGTAACTTTTATGTTACTAAATTTGATACCATTTTTTTAACACAGTCCAGGGCTCGGCAACCTGCAGTCAAATAAACCTGTTCCTGAATGACGTTCCTTTTTATTCGCTAGCAAATGCTTTTATTCCCTCGATGGAGAAGACCTGGCAATACCCATTAAAACCCAGCGAAACCCTCTTGATGTATGAATGAGGCACCAGGGGTTTAATTTTCGCATCCATTCCTGGTGTCCCGGATGAGTCCGACTCAGGACTTACGCAAGCAGGTGCTGCCTTGTACCCTACGATGGTTTGAGGGAGCATTCACTGCAATCTTATCTCACAATACTATTAGTGAAAAACTATTAATTTAAAATCAATTAAAAACACTTTAATTATCGTTTAGGCATATATTATTTTAACTATTAATAACTGCATAAATGGCTTAGCAGTAAGACTTCTGGAAATTATAAACTTTATCATATTGAACTCCAATGAACCAGTTTTGATTGCTTTCTAACTTCACAGTGAAAGTGCATTTGCAAAAAGCTTTACTATTATTTATTTGTATCACCTTACATTGTCAGAGTTTTTGTCATGAACTTTCTCTATAAAGATCTCCAAACCTTTCCATCTACATTGAAATTACGTTTAAGTAGTTCATCGTTTTACTTCTCAAAAAAGAAGAAACGATTCCAAAATCTAAAGTTCTTTCGAGGTCTATTCTGAGAGGACTCCACTACTCAGAAGTCTCAGTAATCATTTAAATTATCATTATTCAATTGATGACATTCTGACCTCTAAAATAGAACTCATATTTCGGGTCAGTACCTTACAGAAACAATGTACATAGAAAATATAAAACAATCAGATTGTTTCTTATACTTACCACAAACTAGCAAAAAAAAAAGTTTTCTGTTAACTTTCCGAACTTCTGAAGTTTATTACGGAAAATACGGTAGGCGCTAGTTTGTCTGGCTTCTCTTTCTCTCACGTGGTAGGCAGGCTCCTCTTTTCTCTTTCTAACCCAGCGCCAACATCGCTAGCCGTTTCGCACAGACGCTTCCCTTTCTACTCAGTGTTAAGTGTGCGATAGACATATACCATTGACAGTGAGCATATAACCCAAAACTTAATCAGTAAACGATTTTATTAATGTAATTTAGTTAAATAGGATAATAATTTTGAATGTGGAGTGGCCGGTTTGTAAAGCTCGTGCAATGGCTAAGGGGGTAGATTGGTGTACTGGACAGGAAGCACCAGTTGATTCCGGTCCCAGGGTCCTTCCCACGAGGCCTAACTTTGAAAGCCAGTTGGATGCTGAGGTAAGAACAAAAGTAGAACCCTGCTGTAGTCACTAACTAATTGTTATTAGGCTGAATCGACCGAAGAAGTATCACGTTGAATGGGAAACCAGCATAATATATCTCTGCGTTTCGCATCCATCACTAATGTATCAGTAACTTATAGTAGTGATGGTAGAAAATGGCTGTCAATACATTTAATCTAGCCCATTTTGATTTGTTATATATAGAAATAAGAATATGGATTATACAATTACAATCAGGGCCGGATTAAGAGGCCCCAAAATATTTTCGAAATAAAACTTCCAATTGGAAGTGATAACTCCACACAGCGCCAGTCTCTCTAGCTTCACTTTTTCTCATGCATACTGTTGCGAAAGGGAGGTTCCTCCTCACTCAGTCTAACCCACTGCTAACAGCGCTAGCCATATTTCGGACTAACGCTTCCCCTTCTCTTTACTGTGTTTAGAGTGCGATAGACATATACCGTTGGCAGTGAACATATAACCTATAACTTATTATACTAAATAACCTAAAACCTAACATCAATAAAAGATTTTTCTAATAAAGAAATTTTCCTCACATTATAATATCAATATACATAAAATTTAAATAATAACCTAAGCTATTCTCAAGTTGAACAATATAAATATTAAATAGTTCAAGTTAGATTAGGTATAATTTACGTCTCGACACGCTCAATTTTTTTTTTAGTTGAGATTTTCATTGAACAATTAACTGTGAAAACAAGTTATAACACTTTTTAAGGTTTAGTAAACATATATAAATATAATAAAGAACAAGGATAATATTAAATAAAGGCGGGCAAAGCTTATAAAATTCGCATAAAATACCAACCATATATCTGTCCTCGTATTCGGCAATCTATATTGTATTGAATAACAATATCCGACTGAGTTTCTTGTGGGCTCTTCTCGGATCAGGGCGCGAAGGAACCCTAAAGACGTACATTAGAATTAGAGTGTGGAAAAGAAAAAAAAAAAATTATTTGACGTTTCAAAACTGCTGTAATATGCCTACTTGAATAAAAATATTTTGTTCATTTATTATACATTCTCTCTTGAGAGTAAATAAAGATTGAAACATTTATTTGAATACGAAGTCTCAGTTGACGCCCCTCCCTCGCCTCAAGTCCGGCCCTGATAGTAGTTAGGCCTAAGGTACGTTGAATTATTATCATAGAGAAGCGAGAGCTCTTTGCACTTTATCAAATTGTGTCCCTTTTCTAAAGCAGCGATATATATAAACATTGTTTGAAAATTAGCTCAATTCTTATTAAAAGACAATGTCACATTTCGTTTCCAGTTAGATAATTATTTTAGCGAGAGCCTGGCCGAGCTTCGTGCAGCAGCTGGCATTACCGCTTCCGAAATAGATGGCAATAAACCTATCGGTATTATGCTCTTTATTCTGATAGACAATCAAATGTTTTTGGTTTACTTCATGGCCTTTGTAATATAACGTTCAAAATTTTATCGCATAGATATCATCACACTTAAATTTTTTTTACTTTTAATTACTGACAAGTTAGTGCCCGTGTTAATCTGTTGAGAGGCAATTTACCTCTTACCTATTCTACACAGCATCGTGATAACCAACCACCCACCCTTTGCTAGCAAAGCGAATACTGGCAACACCGCGCTAGTCTAAGAAGATATCGACAAATTACATATGTCAGAACTGCCTCATTGGTCTAGTGGTTAGCATGTTCGACTACAGACATGAGGTCCTGGGTTCGAGTCCCGGGTCGGGCCAATTCAAAAATCAATATTGAGTTTTCTATTAAGATTTTCTCAATATTTGCCCGAAGTTGGGAAGTTGGCGGTGTGATCCACCCCCGTGCCTCGGAGAGCACGTTAAGCCGTCGGTCCTGCGCCTGATCTCTCTCCGGTCGTGTCGGATTCCCGTCACATCGGACTACGAGAGTGAAGGAATAGAGAGTGCACTTGTGTACTATGCCTGCCAATCCGCAGTGGAGCAGCGTGGTGGGTCTATGCTCTAAAAACCCTTGCTTATCGGAGTGAGGAGGCCTGTGCCCAGTAGTGGGACGTTAATGGGCTGCTACTTAACATATGTCAGAAGTTAAACTTCTTTAGGAAAAAAAAGTTAAATTTGTTTGGAAATTGTCTTTAAAATATTAAGTGTCGAAAATTAATACAAATAATTTATTGGAATCCCAAATGAGGAATTGTAAATATGACACGTGTTTTTTTTTCAATATTAGAAATTATTAACCATTCTTATTGAATTTAAAATTTACAAAAGAGAATTTATGAAATATATTACATTATATTATTAGACGGGAGGCAAATTAAAATGCACATGTTATTTGTAAAAACTAAATAACCTTGAAACGTGTTAGGATAAAAATGTTGCATATCTTCGTGACGCTAATCACGCATTGCACCAAAGAAATTTAATTCAAATTTTGGTCAAACTCTGTGCCCAACGGTTAGGTATAGGCACCTTTATTTACAGATGAAGTTCAAGTGAAGGTGCAAACTGCGATAATGGCAACACCATTATTCAATATCGAAGTCTGCTCGCAACTGCGCAATGTGCGCGCAGACGAACTACTATTCTATTCAAGTTCGGGAAATAAAATTACCATATAATAGAAATTCTTTTTATTTATGTACCTTGGTACTCAACTTTATCCGAAAAAAATATAACTACAATTAAATTACTCTGCTAATTAACAGCTAACAAATTCAGGCAGTCTCAAAAACAATTTTATTATCTGTAGGAATGAACATACACATCAATGAGGTAGTCTCCGAGTGACATGAGACTAGGGTTGCCATCACTTATCGTTTTTAACCTATATTGTAATTTAGGTTTATAAAGGTAATTTTTTTTTATTAATTATGAGAAAATTTTACTTTAGGTATCAGTGATGTCTTCAAGTGACATTAGATTGGGGTTGCCATTTTATCACTTTGAATTACCCAAGTTTCAAGACAAACCCCAAAATATTTTAAATTTAGATGTTAAAAACTTTTAATTAAAATGACTACATTATAAAAACATGAACTGCATAAAATTCACACTTCATTATTGATTTTTTATCCACGAGGAAAGGATTTTATTATAATTACCTAAATATAAGTCATATTGAATTGTATCCAAGACTAACAGGAGTCTGAGAGTTTATATTTTCTCCTAAACTTGGAAATGTCCAGTTGTAAATTATTTTTAGCAATGGCAGCCCTAAAGACAGACTAAACGCATCAGAACATCTCTATTCACAATTTGATTTGATTTAAAAATAAAAAAATGCATTTATACAGTTGACACACACATACACACCAGCGAGGCGGTTACCTAACAGGAGAGCATATTTGACAAGGTTGACTCAGTCTTGCCAAAACCACCACACCCCAAACACTCAATAAATACACAACACGAGCTTAAAACACTTCGTATCCTATACACGTTATGTATCTTTACAGTTTATGTACACTGCAACTGTATATACAATGTACGTAATCTGTAGTGATCCAGCGAGATCACATTTGGCTATGATCACTTCTAAAGTCTATTTGGTTACAACTCGTCCTTGAATTCATCGTCTTCACCGCCAGGACCACCTGGGGGTGGAACACCACCTTGTCCTTGGTATAACTTGGCGATGATTGGTTGGACAATATCTTCGACTGACTTTTTCTGTTTCTTGTACTCCTCTGAGTCAGCATCTTGGTTGTCTTCAAGCCACTTGATTGCTGCATCGATGGCTTCTTCCATCTTGGCCTTGTCATCATCAGAGACCTATAACAATTAAAAATGTTTTATTGCTACCTACAATATAGGTCAACATATTGGGAATTTGAGCCATTAGTTTTACCTCTTCTTCAATAATATGAAATAAAATGAAAATATGCTATTTTATTTAACAATTTCTTTTTAAATATCTATTTAAATAAAATCCTATTGCAAATTATTAAATTTGTAGAGAGAATTAAAATACCATAATGAAAGAATTAACATGGAGTTTACTAACCTTAGCACCAAGTTTGTCTTTGTCCTGAAGTTGGTTCTTGATTGAGTAGGCATAACTTTCCAATTCATTCCTAGACTCAACTCGCTCCTTCAACTTCTTGTCATCATCTGCAAACTTCTCAGCGTCCTTGATCATCCGCTCAATGTCTTCAGGCGTCAACCTGTTCTGGTCATTTGTAATAACAATCTTTTCCCTGTTTCCAGTGCCCTTGTCTTCGGCTGATACTTGAAGAATACCATTGGCATCAATTTCAAATGTTACTTCAATTTGTGGGATTCCTCTAGGTGCTGGTGGGATACCAGTTAAATCGAACTTTCCAAGCAAGTGGTTGTCCTTGGTCATTGGACGTTCACCTTCGTAAACCTGAATGGTTACAGTGTGCTGGTTGTCACTGGCAGTTGAGAAAATTTGAGATTTCTTTGTAGGAATGACAGTGTTACGAGGGATAAGTTTGGTCATCACACCACCAACTGTTTCAATACCCATAGTAAGAGGGTTGACATCAAGAAGTACAATAGCATCAGTATCCTGTTCACCACTCAGCACACCAGCTTGTACAGCAGCACCATAAGCGACAGCCTCATCAGGGTTGATACCTCGTGATGGTTCCTTGCCATTGAAGAATTCCTTGACCAACTGTTGGACCTTGGGGATACGGGTAGAACCACCAACCAACACGATTTCATCAACATCCTTTTTGTTCATGTCAGCGTCTTCCAATACTTTTTGTACAGGTTTTAGGGTAGATCTGAACAGGTCCATGTTCAACTCTTCAAACTTGGCCCTGGTGAGTGTTTCAGAGAAGTCTTCACCGTCATAGAAAGATTCAATTTCAATCCTAACTTGGTGACTGGAAGACAAAGCTCTCTTAGCCTTCTCGACTTCACGACGCAATTTCTGTACAGCACGGTTGTCCTTTCTGATGTCCTTGCCCTTCTTCTTCTTGTACAGTTTGATGAAGTGCTCCATCACCCTCTGGTCAAAGTCCTCACCACCCAAGTGGGTATCACCATTGGTTGCGACTACTTCAAACACGCCATTGTCAATTGTAAGGAGTGACACATCAAAAGTACCACCACCCAAGTCAAAGACAAGTACATTCTTTTCACCTTCTTTCTTGTCAAGACCATAGGCAATAGCTGCAGCAGTAGGTTCATTAATAATTCTCATGACATTAAGACCAGCAATGACACCAGCATCCTTAGTGGCTTGACGTTGAGCATCATTGAAGTAAGCTGGGACAGTGACAACAGCATGTGTAACCTTCTTACCAAGGTAGGCTTCAGCAGTTTCCTTCATCTTTGTTAAAACCATAGCGGAAATTTCTTCTGGTGCGAATATCTTATCTCCTTGTGCAGTCATGACAGACACATGAGGTTTGCTGTTCTTTTCTACAACCTTGAAGGGGAAGAATTTGACATCATGTTGGACAGTTGTATCTGTCCATTCACGACCAATGAGACGTTTAGCATCAAAGACAGTGTTCTCAGGGTTGGTTGTGAGCTGATTCTTGGCTGCATCTCCAATAAGACGCTCACCATCAGCAGTAAAGGCTACATAAGATGGAGTGATTCGGTTACCCTGGTCATTAGCAATAATTTCTACTCTTCCATTTTTGTACACACCCACACTGTGAACAAGGAATACATAAAATTGTAGTGATGTAAATTAAAGTAATAATAAAATGTTATTAAAACAGCTGTTCACATTAAGAGCTAAAATCAATTTCCTCTTTTTTTAATACACTTGTTATAAAAAAAACAATTGAGAATAATTTAAGAAATCATGTTATATAGTTTAACCAAAACTAAAGTGTTAATTCTATAATAAATAATTGAAGATTACATTATTTGGTTTTGAAGTCATGCTGTTCTTGAGTTATATATTGTTAAGTTATTCTTAGAACATTGACAAGGATCTTCACACTTGTTTGTAAGTGTAACATATTCACCACCATGATCATACAATTGTTTTCTCATCTTTACCAAAAATATAAAATATATCAACACAAAAAAAAACAGTAACTGTAAGAAAATGTGTTATGTAGTATGTGAAGTACTGTTACAACCTACTTTAAAGCTTTCAATTTTATGCCATAAAGTACATGTTATGAATATTTATGAACTCACCATGAGTATGTGGTACCCAAGTCAATACCAATGACTGTGCCAATGTCCTTGTCTTTCTCCTTCTTCTCTTCGGCGTAAACCGCCAACACGCATGCCACAGCTAGCAAATACCACCGCATCTTGACCATGCAATGCTATACTTTGATACTGCAACAAAATAATAACTTATAACTTATTGTTTCAGTTATACATAATTCATTAACTTGTTCAGAATCTCTTCATCACCCAATAATAAGGGAAGCTATAGTGTAAGATTTTGATAGATTAGCTGGTACAGGATTGAGAAGACTTGCTTGCTAGCAGAGGTCCCAGGATGATCCCCGGTAGGTAATTGTATTTCAAATTTGTCAGCCTACAGCCTAGTGGGAGATTGCAGCCTACCAGCAAAGAGATGTGTTCCGGTATGATGCTGTGCAGAAACAATAAGAGGTGAATTGCCCCTTAACAGATTAGCATGCTTCCATCTTAGACTGTGTAAATATACAGTAGTAGTAGCACATTCATCCTCTTGATTGATAATAAGTGACATAGACATAATCCAAGATTGTTAAAAGCATCATGTAGATGTATATCATTGTTGATAGAACAGTAAATAACCATAACTTAAGTCTCCCATAAGTGTAAATCTAAGCAAATAAAATATTATTTCCTAAATTCCTCTTGCTAGAAATTGAGCCCTGGACTCTTATAAGCAAATTTACTACTCAGTTCCTGATCTAAGTATATGTCACTACATATATTAACAATCAGTGCATTGCTACCTCTGAAAAATCTTTTAACACATGGAAAAGATATGTAGTACTTTATTTCTACTACAATCACTCTTTGCACATAAATAAAATTTTATCGTTACAAAACTTGTCAATCCTCTGTAGTATTTGCTCTCCAGTAATAGTCCTATTAAAATTTGTCGAGCCGTTACGGAGACTCGGCTATAAAACAGACTGATAAGTACTTAAAAAACATATTTTCGAGTTTTGGTATTGTGCCAAAATAATATATGAACCAAAGAATCCTTTTTTTTTCCGAGTTCATAGACGACTTCATTGATTTAACAAAGTTCATTAGACTCTCAAGGACAGTTACACTAAACTGTCCTTGTACTGTTCCGGTATGATGCTGTGCAGAAACAATAAGAGGTGAATTGCCCCTTAACAGATTAGCATGCTTCCATCTTAAGACTGTATAAATGTACAGTAGTAGTAGCACATTCATCCTCTTGATTGATATAGACACAGTCCAAGATGGTTAAAAGCATTATGTAGATGTATATCATTGTTGATAGAAAAGTAAATAACCATAACTTAAGTCTCCCATAAGTGTAAATCTAAGCCAATAAAATATTAATTCCTAAATTTCTCTTGCGAGAAATTGAGCCCTGGACTCTTATTAGCAAAGTTACTACTCAGTTCTTGATCTAAGTATATGTCACTATATATATATTAACAATCAGTGCATTGCTACCTCTGAAAAATCTTTTAACACATGGAAAAGATATGTAGCACTTTATTTCTACTACAATCACTCTTTGCACATCCTTATACTAAAAATAAAATTTTTTCGTAAAAAAACATGTCAATCTTCTGTAATATTTGCTCTCCAGTAATAGTCCTATTAAAATTTGTCGAGCCGTTACGGAGACTCGGCTATAAAACAGACTGATAAGTACTTAAAAAACATATTTTCGAGTTTTGGTATTGTGCCAAAATAATATATGAACCAAAGAATCCTTTTCTTTTCGAGTTCGTAGACGACTTCATTGATTTAACAAAGTTCATTAGACTCTCAAGGACAGTTACACTAAAGGACACGTCATTCATTCACGTAGTTACTAGATGAATCTAGAGAATCTTTAAATATGTAACAAAAAAGTGTATAGATATAAAAGAAAGTGACACAATAACGGGTTATCATAGCGGTATGGGTGGAAATGGGCCACCGCGCCGGCCCACTTAGTGTCAACGTCGAGAAATTTCTACAAAGACCTATCACTATGGAACATAAATTTCGAAGTATGTCATATAAGATTCTTAATCTATACACATTTTACAACATGTTAAATGCATTTGAAGTGGATTTATATCTTAATTTATCAAAATTGTAACGTCAAATATGATAGGTTAAGAATGCGAACATAAATTTTGGATTAATTACAAAAATAATAGGTATTCAATTAGAATCTTACCAAAAATCAATTAAAATTCTGCTTATAACAATTAAAGATCTCTTCAGACACGTTAAATTTCACTAAATTAGACACGATCAATTACGCTACGTACAATCTTCTTTGTGGTTGGATTGAAACTGAATGTGTCAACGCCGCCGTCGTAGTTATTTAGCGCTGGAGTTCATCGTGGGCTATTGTGATTGGCTTAAAACTTAGTGACGTCATCAAACGCAGCGAGTTATTGGTCCAAGTATACCGATTTGTTAGTATCTGATTGGCCCACGTTTATAACTGGTAGAGACATTTCTATAGACATGGCAATATTGATAAACTGTTATAAATCATTGTATATAAAAACAAACCTTATTGCTCTAAAGTTAAAGTACATTTTTATATAACAAGGTTTTAAAAATAACTTTAACAATCACAGTTGTCTTTGTGTTTCTTTAAATAGACTTTATGAGTCATGCAATAAGGTTTAAAATTTATTGTAATTATGTGTAACAAAATAGAAGCTACTATTGAAAGCCGGAATTGGCCGTTTCATTTTTGGCGTGTGGTTTAAAATTTCCGTACTACGCAACTTTTGTTGATTATTGCCATTGTTTTATATGTGAAACTTGTAAGTTGTTACATACTAGTTGTAAGAAGCGGCATTATCTTAGAAGTTTCTTATCCCATCGGAATGTGGGGCAATACCTTTTACTGAGCGTTCACATCGCGTTAATTGGGAAACTTAAGAGAAATCGTGATAAGCCAATGAGAAATATTATAGATCCACTATTACTGCAATCACAAATATGAGATATTTGCAGAAAATTGTAAAGCATATTACAATGATCTGTTATTGCATTAATATGTGTCATATAAACTTTTGCCTGTGTCATTTCATGTCCAAACTAAACGGATTATATCAATTTTTTTAAATATTAACCTATTATGAACCTTACAATTTATTAAAAGATTAGAAAAAAAGTAATATTTTACCTGCTTTTAATTTTAGTGTATGAATTTTATCGATTCGATTATATTTGTTTTCATTATTTTTTTTAATAAATAGTTTTTTACTTAGTATTATAATCTTTTAACTGCCTCATTGGTCTAGTGGTTAGTATGTTCGACTACAGACATGAGGTCCTGGGTTCGAGTCCCGGGTCGGGCCATTTCGAAATCGATATTGAGTTTTCTATTAAGATTTTCTCAATATTTGCCCGAAGTTGGGAAGTTGGCGGTGTGATTCACCCCCGTGCCTCGGAGAGCACGTTAAGCCGTCGGTCCTGCGCCTGATCTCTCTCTCCGGTCGTGTCGGATTGCCGTCATGTCGGACTATGAGAGTGAAGGAATAGAGAGTGCACTTGTGTACTATGCCTGCCAATCCGCAGTGGAGCAGCGTGGTGGGTCTATGCTCTAAAAACCCTCTCTCATATGAGCGAGGAGGCCTGTGCCCAGCAGTGAGACGTTAATGGGCTGCTACTTACCTTTTTACTTATAATCTTTTAAACCATAGGTAAGGTTATTATTTTATTTAATTCATGTCATTTATGGGAAAGTCAATTCTAATTTTAAATCTATGTTTTGTTTTTTTACTTTATCATTTTAATGCTAAAGAATTATTTTTATTAACAGTAAATCAAATTGATTAAAATAAAATTTAAAATTCAACCATACAGGTTAATAGTCAGCTTTAAAATCAATGCTTTTTATATAAAAAAAAAGTATGCGACAGGTAAGAAATAAAACACTGATACAGATTAAAAAATATATTCAATTCAAAAATAAACATACAACAGTATCTGTACTTACAACACCCTCTTCAGTGATTTCACCGTATTATTACAAAAATGCTTAAACACTAAAACCCTATGTTTCCCAAAATTAATTTATTTATTCTACAAATCTACATTTTTATTTCTTATTCGCTAAGAGAGATAAAATCAACGGCGCGAAATATGTAATGATGCAATCTGCGCCTGAAAAACAAATATACTAAAATGAGTACATATGTTTATATTTGAAAGTTTTTTTTTTAATTTTAAAATTATTTATATATTTTTCCTAATTAAATATTATTTGAATGACTCCCACGCCACCTAGAGTACGTCGTCGGTACGGTTTTATATTGCAGTCGGGTTAACATACGACCAGTGCTTGGTAATCCTTCTGCTCAGGATACCAGAGGAGGAGGCTACCGATCCCGTAGAACAGATGCCTACGTATAATATTAGGGACTCTGGGGTACGTCAAGAATGACGTCATCAAATCGAAATATCTTTTCAAGTAGGTCTATTACTAATTCTACTGTGTCTTACGATGGTTTTAAAGAACGAATTAATATCTAAAGTTACGAGGATTCCTTCGCGCACAGACCTGAGAAGAGTCCACAAAAAACTCAGACGGGTATTTTTTTTAGGCTTGCAACTTATCTATATATATAATACGATTTTTCTATCATCTTTCTTTTAACAAAGACTTTGAATTTATTAATTGACATCTCTAAAACGTCTTGTGCGAGTTTATTATAGAACCGTATACAGTTACCCTTAAATGAGTTGTTAATTTTATGCAGCCTACTAGAATTTATAACAAGTTTGTTTTGGTTTCGTATGTTATATGATGTACATTCACTCTTTTTATTAAAAGAGTCAATGTTTTTGTGTACGTACAACAAGTTTTCTAATATGTATACGCAGTGAACTGTCATTATGTTAACTGCCTTGAATTTGTTTCTTAGCGACTCTCTTGGACCCATATTGGTGGTGTTTGTCCGACAGATTGAGAGGAGTATGTTCCGCCGGTCAGACAACTCTTCGTGAAACGGCACGGCATTGCCAGTTTGTATCAGAGAATTGCAAACACAGGGCGTACCCTGCCTTGTGAGCTCCTGCTGTCACTACCACCACGTATGTGATAAGAGCGAAGATGACGCGGTGGCAGTGACAACACCCGGACAAGACACCCATCGGATTTGATTAGGATTGATCCAGTCCGTTTGAACGGACAAAAAAGAGTATCGGTCAAAATACCTCCATTTAATATATATTAGCAAATATCTTTTCTTTGGCCCAAAGGAGTGTATACATGTGTATATTACATACATACATAGCATCACGCCTCATTCCATACAGGTAGGCAGAGATCACGTCCTTCCACTTGCCACGATCCTTGCATATCTCCTTTAATTCTTTCATTCTCATTAAACCTTTCATACAAGTTCGTCGGTTTAGAGTACTCTTGAACTAGCCCTTATTTAAAATGGCCTGGAATTGGTCCAGGAACGTTCGACTTGGTCTTGCCCTTCCAACATTTAAATTCACTCTTGACTCATAAATCCTTTTTGTCAGTCTCCTTTCATTCATTCTCTCTACATGCCCAAACCATCTAAGCATACCTTTCTCAATTTTAGTCACTACGTCTTCTTTTATACCACAACGTATATATTCCCTGTACATAAATTTAACACGCAAACCAAGTAACAGGTATCGATTAGATTTTAAAACAAATTCCTTCAGAATTTCAAGATGTTAGTATAAAATATTCTCTTTATGTAAATTTTGGGGCGATAACTTCAAACTGGTATAATTTTAAGTGTATCATGTTTTTTTTAAAATAAAGCACTTAATTGACATTCACGTCTTGATGGTATCTATGTAAATAAATTATAATATATCAAAGTGTCCGTTTGTATTATAATATAATTAATTAATTAAAGATTTTTAATAATATATAATTTTTTTGTAATTTTCAGTTTGTTTTTGTCTGATTTCAGAAGGTAGAGGATTTTCTATTGCTACACTAAACACTGAATAGAGAGAAGGAAGCCATATGTCAGCAATACGGCTAGCGCTGTTAGCGCTGTGTTTGAGTGAGAGAGGAGGAGCCTGCCTGACGCGTGAGAGAAAGGGAAGCCAGACACACTGGCGCTATAACACGTTAAGTAACGAAGCTTTTTACCCTCCCTAACAAGTTATCACTTCAATAAAAATTTTTCAGTGCGTGCGTACAAAGTACACAAGTCAAAAGTTAAACTTTTTAGATAAAGTAATTTGTTAGCCTCGTTTATATTTATACAAATCTAGAACTTTAGTTTTCCGAGACCTAGAGGGAGGGAAAAAGAAGGTATGTTAGGAATTTCATGACCATATTGTCATTAAAATATTAAAAGTATCGAAAATTATTACAAATAGTTTATTGAAATCTCAAATGACGAATTGTAAATAAAAATGCCACGTGGTTTTTGTCAATTTCGTTTCTGAATTTCAAATTTAGAAAAGAGAATTTATGAATATTTTTGTTTTATATTTTATGAAAAGTAGTATATGAGACACGTAACATAAAACGCTGCCCATTTTCGTGACGCAAATTTTTCCGCGTTTCATACGTTAATATTTTACCCTCACGCGACTAAAGAAATTTCACTTCAATTATTTGTAATATATATATAGAAATATTTAAAAAACATAAATAAAAAATTCCAAGAAAATCGAAAAAAAAACTTTATCCAGAAAAATTGACTATGATTAAAAAAAAATCGTAATTTTAAATCGTTGAATTTGTATCAATTTGATGTTTTTTTTTGTAAAACGTATTTATTATTATTAAACTATCGTTTCATTTAGCTGTACTAACGTGATGGAGCGTAAATAATACTAATAAACGTTCTAACAATATGATTTTATAAAAATCAGTAATGATCTTTTTTCCTTCCTATCATCAAAGATGTCTTTAGTACTATTGGAAGTGGTCTCACAACAAATTGTTTAAATCAAAACTTTTTTTAAAACGCTTTTATTAGCTTGGGCTGTCTGTATGTATCTATGTAACGGAATCTTTGGGCGTGATTTTTAGCTATCTCCAGAAGTCTAATTAATTGGAAACTTTGCATACGTATTAAGTGCCAATGACGATGCCATAATTCGTTAAAAAATGTCCATTATCCTCGTTAGGGTCAGGATTAATATATTCTTTTGATAGATCCTCTATGAGGGAGTGAAAGGGACAGAGCTAGTTCGCGATCTGCCGTCTCGGATGGCCGGCAGACTTTATCGAAGGTGGTTTAATTACATAAACAAGACCGGAACTCTAATTAACTGGATGAGTGTCTAATAATAATTTAAAAAAAACACGCTTTTATAGCAAACCTAACTAAAAACTAGAATTTAATTCAAAGTGAAAAGCGTGGGGTGCATTCCACAACATTCCCATAACTAACAAGGACATCACTAAAGACTAACATCCCGAAGCTGCTAAACTTCTGGATATCACACGAATAAAGAGAAGACTTAAAAGAACAAAACCTTTTGTGTTAGTGAAAGTGCAGTAACACAATTTAGTGTAGTGTTGTGTTTTTAGGCAAGAACTCAAGAACAGTGTGAATCAATAGACATTATAATAAACTACTATAATCTCCTCATTGGTGTAGTGGTTAGCATGTTCGACTACAGACATGAAGTCCTGGGTTCGAGTCCCGGGTCGGGCCAATTCAAAAATCAATATACACCCCCGTGCCTCGGAGAGCACGGTAAGCCGTCGGTCCTGCGCCTGATCTCTCTTCGGTCGTGTCGGATTCCCGTCACACCGGACTATGAGATTGAAGGAATAGAGAGTGCACTTGTGTACTATGCCTGCCAATCCGCAGTAGAGCAGCGTGGTGGGTCTATGCTCTAAAACCCCTCACTCATGCGAGAGAGGAGGCCTGTGCCCAGCAGTGGGACGTTAATGGGCTGCTGCTTACTTTTACTTACTGACTATAATCTCTATTGACACTAGATAATACAATTACATATTAGGTAGATTAGGTCAAAGTCTGATGAAAACAAATCCCATAACTTTACTTTCATAGACAGTTGCCAATAGAATGAATGTAACCTTTAACATGTCAAGCACCCTACAGCTTTCACTCTGAATTCAATGATTCTATTTATAACTTACTAGCGGCCTGCCCCGGCTTCGCACGGGTAGACATAAATAGGTACAGATATTTAAGTTATAAACATGACAATTAAAACGAACATGAATTGACAAATATTATGAAAAAGTGTGATTCCTCATACTAAAACTAAGTAGCTCTAAAAATTTTATGTGAAGCATAAAAATGTGTTAAAAGAACTCGAAATATTCAATGTCGCTTGCGTCCACTGCGTAAGGTAACCTAGTTCATAATAGTGCACCCCTTTCTCCCACACTGCTCCTCTCTCGTCGAGTTACTCGATGAGCTGCGTGGCGGCCGCCGCCGGCATGTATTTTTATTTTAATTTCATGATATCTTTTGAATGGAATATCCGATTTCAATAATTCAAAAAGTAATCATCAGGTATTGAGACAGTCTTGAATATTGGATTGTTTATTTGGATAAAAATTTATAAATGGTATGGATAACACGGTCTGAATTGATCGGCATTTCTATCAAAAAAGTAGTTATAGTGACGTAACTGTAATAGTTAGACATATGGTCTTGCGAAGTTTTTTGTAGATATTGATATATTCTATAATATTGTCGAACATTTTTTTCTCCTAACATTAATACTCTTCGCAGCGTATGCGATGAAAGACATTTTATGGCTAATTTTTTTACACCTTCGGTTGGTTTTAATAGGAATTTCTAAAGATTTTTATAGTAATTTATTACTAAATATAGCCTATGTTACTCAGTGATAATCTAGCTTTATTTAGAATTATTAAAATCGGTCCAGGACTTTTTGAGTTTATTCGTTACATACAAAAATACAAATCTTTCCTCTTTATAATATTAGTGTAGATTATTTTCTAGCTTTTAGTTCGGTTTGCAATAAAAGCTTGGTTTTTTAAACTATTATTTATTCTTTATATAAACGAAGCATTTCCAAAAGCAATATATAACGAAAATATATGACTGTAGATTAAAAAACCTATTATATGAATAACATTAAATAAACCGGTGTAGCACGCTTGTTTAGTGACATTTAAAATAATAAAATTGAAAAAAAAAAGCTTCGCTATACTTCTGACAGGCGTCGCGTGCTAACATTACAATGTTTTAGAATACTTTCATAACACTGGTATTGTAAATTAAATCGAATCTTATATTATTGACTTAAAATATATTCTAAAATAACAAAGATATATGTTACTGTTATAACATATCATTTACTGTTATTTGTATCACGCCTCATTCCCATAGGGGTAGGCAGAGACCACGTCCTTCCACTTGCCACGATCCTTGCATATCTTCTCCGCTTTTTTCATTCTCATTACACCTTTCATACAAGTTCGTTGGTTTAGAGTACTCTTGACCTAGCCCTTATTTAAAATGTCCTGGATTTGGTCCAGGAACGTATGCCTTGGTCTTTCCTTTCTATCTATCTCATTCACTTATAAATCCTTTTTGTCAGTCTCCTTTCATTCATTCTCTCTAAGTGCCCAAACCATCTAAGCAAACCTTTCCTTTCTCATTACCTTTCTACCTTTGTCACTCAATTACAAACCACTCATACTTTTCAACGCTTTCATCTCGACCGTATTTATTTTACTTTTGTCCTTCTTCTGCCAACACTTCCTTGACCTTTGAGACACCATCTGGCTATTAATAAAGGCGTGCCGAACACCATTTACCATATTCCCTGCATTCACTCTCATTTCTATATCACTTTTACTAGTTCCATCTTTTGTAAATTTAGATCCCAAGTATACAAATTCTTTCACCTCTTCCACTTGTTCCCCATCTATCAATATATTACCATTCATCATAGTTTCATCTCGTTCAAAAAGCATGACTTTCGTTTTGTTTACATTCACCTTCATTCCTTTCCTTTCCAAAGTTTCAATTATAACATACAATGTATTTGACAATTCGTCGTCGTCGTCGCTTCAACCGATGTACGGCCACTGCTGGATATAGGTCTCACGTAATGATGTCCACAAGGCCCGACCTTGCGCCACCTGGCTCCAGCGGCTACCGGCAACCCTCTTTATGTCGTCGGTCCACCTTGTGGGGGGTCTCCTTACACTGCGCCGCCCGGTGCGGGGTCGCCACTCCAGCACCTTCGGGCCCCAACGTTCTTCGGTCCGTCGGACTATGTGCCCAGCCCATGGCCACTTCAGGTTGCGATTCGTAGGGCTATCGGTGATTTTGGTTCTGCTACGGATCTCCTCATTTCTGATATGATCACGTAGAGAAACTCCGAACATAGCCCTCTCCATCGCACGCTGAGTGACTCTAAACTTTCGTATAAGGCCCATAGTCAGCGACCACATTTCGGAGCCGTAGGTCATCATTGGCAACACGCAAATCATAAATTATCACAGATATAGAATAAAAGTCATTTTTGAATATCATTATTAGTTATAGTATAATCATCAGTAGTATATTGGAAATAATGTAAAAAAATTACTTTCAAAAGATCTATAAAAATCTACTTGAGTAAAGATTTTTTGGCTGGATTTGTAGTAATCTAAACAATTTAACTTTACTTTTCCTTTCAATTGATATCAGACTAAATAAAACCAAGCATAGTCGAGTTTTGATAGTAAATATAAAGAATCTAACCAGCTCTCCTCATGCATGTGAGGGTCTCCATGAGGATGGTCTGCACCTCCCCAGGGTCTCCGCTGCGGGAAATCATAGCATACTCACCAGACACCTGAGAATAGATCATCAGTTTAAATCAATCATGGTAATGTTCCTCCATTTAGAAATTACTGCTCCATTTTAATGCAATAATGCTAAGGGTAATCCGTTGAATAATTCAATCTAAATTGGCAGCAGGCTACAATGGTTTACCTATTAATAGATAATGCCATGGTTAATTAGTCAGAGGCAATTGACCTCTTAAGGGTTTCTTTTTAAGTTCAAAGCAGTTTTATATTCAATGAGGGGGGAGGGGGGGCAAAGGTGCAAGACTACAGAAAAGTAACGATTTTTACGACGCAACCTCAGCTTTTTATTTGCCAATTGGATATGCCATTAAGAATAAATAAACCTCGAAATAAATCTTCAGCAGTGTAACTGGCCGAAGTAGAATTCCCATAGAAATCCTCCTCATGATAATGCTGGAGTCAGTTGTCTGTAGAAGCATTCAACTTCAGGAAGTCGGATGAACAGTTTGAAAAAAAACGCAGTGCGTCTCCTATCCCTCCTCCTTATTCTGGTACGAGTGGTGCCGTCCATCACAATCTCAAATAATGCCTTGTAGAATATGGCAAATGTCTTCGAATCATTAACCTTCAACGTCCGCAAGGGTTTATTTACCTGATAGATAAATAGTGGATGGTTTGGATAACGGTCTTTAGTCTGCCTCACGATGTCCAAATACGGTAGACCTGGCTTTACCATCAGGAAGTCAGCACCTTCAGCAACGTCCCTTGCCTGGAATAATTATAATCATCTATACACTTCAAACAGTGGTGTTGTGGTTATTCACTGACAACATATCCTCGTTAAATCCCTACAATTAGATCACACTCTCCCTAATATAAATTAAAATCAAATGCTGTTATTTAGTCTCGCTAAAACTCGAGAACGGCTAGACTGATTTTGGATTTGTGGAAATCCAGGGAAGGTATATAGTTAAAACAATAATATAGCTTTCCCTTAGAAACTATTCCTACCTGTCATATGTGTAATGTTCGTTCCGTCGTTTAGAAATCTTCTTCTTCTTTTATTTAATGGCTTTCAGTTGTACCAAGTTTAGAAATCTTATACTTAAAAGAACTATTGGTTTTTTTTTTAATATGTTTTGACATTTGACATTGACAACCAACAATTTCTGATCGCAACTATAATATTTTGACACTTACGTGACATTGGCAGAGTGCTGTTTTGGCATTCCTATAGGCTAAAATTTCAAATAATAATAATAATAATATTGCGGCATGAAGTTGGGCATACAGATCGCGCTTTTTTTATTAGGAATTTTGTACTAAAACATTCTGCAAATATCATAGGTAATCATCATTGATTCTGAAGCGGTACGAATTTGTCGGGTCGATAATAAGAATGTAATATAGACGAGCAGACTGTGTTATTTTTTACTCGCAGGGGAATTCTTATTGAAGATACCCAATAACTCGGGGGGAGCGATCGGGTTATGTGGGGTTATACCCACTAAAACCCCATCGGCTATCTACCTCTGCACATGTAAGATTGCTCCGGGTTCTCTGGTGAAATTCGCCGGAGCTACTCTCGTGCAAATGCTCATTTGGCTCATCCCAGAAAATCTTTCCTATTATAACTCTGTCAAATGAACGTCTTATGGTCACTGTGATTTTTGATAGCAGCGTAAATCCCCCATTCAAACTGCTTGTGACTCAAAAGCCGCATCACTTGCAGACGGTTTCGCAAAAGCAGACCACTGCCCTCCAACCTTCATCCTCCACAAGCATAGCTGTAACTATGATACGTTCGCGGGTGAAAGATCTCTTCCAATTTGGCGGCTTTAGGAGCACCTCTCAATTTCCCATGCTGGGCATTCTGCAAGCGTGTGTTGCGCATCATCCCAGTCCGCTCGGCAATGATAGCATTGCGGTGTTCTCTCCCGTCCTATTCTGCACAGATACTCAGTGAAGCAGCCATGTCTAGTAAGTATCTATCAATCTGAAGGTCACTTATCCCCATTCTCTCCCCATCCAGGCTTCGAAGCTGGGCAGGATTGCTCCTATAACTCGTTGATGTCGCGCTCTTGTTCATTTTCAAGCCATATTTGCCAGTCACGAAGTGCTAGAGTATTCTCAGGTATGCTTCCATCTCTCTGGCAAATAGTGCGAGTCAAGACATATTTTTTTTTTGCAGACTATGTTATTTAATGCAAATTAATTTGCTAATGGCTAATTATGTAAATCAAAATCTTGACACCTGTGTACATACGACATTATAACCTGTGTCCATTTATGAGTTCGGTAAGATATCATTTTTTATCTTAGTGGTGGTCGTAATTCGACCTTAATTATTTTTAATTTAAATTTCGAACATTAAAAGACTATTATCAGGGACTAAACGTAAAAAAAGTATAATATTATTACTTCAGCGGCTACCTGTTTATCACAGATTATAATCAAAAACAAGTGGAAGAGGTGAAAGAATTTGTATACTTGGGATCGAAATTTACAAAAGATGGAACATGTGAAAGTGATATTGAAAGGAGAGTGAATGCAGGGAATATGGTAAATGATGCTCTGTACGCCTTTATGAATAGCCAGATGGTGTCTCAAAGGGCCAGACTGACTGTGCGTGGAGGAGTGTTAGTAGAATAAGCACAGAAGTAAAATAAATGCGGTAGAGATGAGAGCGATGAGAAGTATGAGTGGATTAGAACAGAGCGACAGAGTAAGAAATAGTGTGATAAGAGAACGTTGTGGTATAAAAGAAGACGTAGTGACTAAAACTGAGAAAGGTATGCTCAGATGGTTTGGGCATGTAGAGAGAATGAATGGAAGGAGACTGACAAAAAGGAGTTATGAGACAAGAGTGAATGCGAAAGTTGGAAGGGGAATACCAAGGCGAACGTTCCTGGACCAAATCCAGGACATTTTAAACAAGGGCCAAGTGAAGAGTACTCTAAACCGAAGCGAAGGAATTATGCAAGGATCGTGGCAAGTGGAAGGACGTTGTCTCTGCCTACTCCTATGGGAATGAGGTGTGATGCTATGTATGTATGTATAATGAAAAAAATTCTTGCCATTTTTTTTTTCTTTTTGTTACAGTCAGGAGAAGGTTTTCATGAAAGAAAGTAACGTAGAATTTTCAGAAGTTGTAAGTAAACTTAACCACCATGGTAACATTTCTATTGTAATCTTTTAAGTACTTTTAACGATATAAACTTTTCTAATTGACGTCAGACTAGGCTATAGGGCTGCAGCTGAAAATCGGTGCCCTTTGTCAGGTTTCTGGCACATAGCAATACCGAGCTGTTCTGCCTTTTCGGGGCTGGGTGGGGGTTGCACAACATTTAAACCATTCGTTGTGGTTTCAATATAGTGCAATTACTCAATGCATGTTTTTCACAGATTTTTATAGCATTTTATTGCGCCTATGCACCGAGTAAAGTCATTTTCTTTCTTTCTTCTTTCTAATTTAACCTTACGAATATATATGTGTGTGCGTGTCAAATACGGTATGGTAGTGTGTGTAACGTTGTTTTTATTGATTTAAGGTATATTTTATTCGTAATTTTGTTTAATATTGTCATTGCATTCCCCTAAAAAGTTACACAAAGTTTTTGCGTCATGTATTAATATATAGTATTTACAATAATGGTGTGAAAATTCGCTTCGTTATCAGAGATCCCAGGTTCAATTCCCGACAGAGCAAGTTTACCTTTCATAATTCCTCTGGTGGTTTTTAGCAGCTATCCACAGCTTTATGCTATAAACATTTAAACTTCAAATTACCATCTTAGATTTTGTCATCATTCACTATCATGTGACATCACAATCTATACTTACCGCAGCTCTAGCGGCGAGTCCAGCGCTGCCTGGTGGCAGCTGGTAACACTTCCGATCACCAGCCATAGGTGAGCTTTTCATAGTATCGCGGAACGGCCCGTACATTGATGATGCGAACTTACAAGAGTATGATAAAACTGACACCTAAAAAAAACGTTACTTATTACATAAGCACCTACTGGTTATTTTTTTGTAAAGGAGTCGTAGGATTGAATCCTGGCAAATAAATGATCTTGTCAAATGAAGAAGAAGCATGAATGGGTTGAAATAGAGTGACAATGTAAGAAATATTGTGATAAGAGAACGTTGTGTGGTAGAAAAGAAGATGTAGAGACTAAAATTGAGAAAGGTAGGCTTAGATGCTTTGGGCACGTAGAGAGAATGAATGAAAGGAGACTGAAGAAAAGGATTTGAGTCAAGAGTGAATGGGAAAGTTGGAAGGAGAAGACCAAGGCGAATGTTCCTGGACCAAATCCAGAACATTCTAAATAAGGGCCAGATCAAGAGTACTCTAAACCGACGAACATGTATGAAAGGTTTAATGAGAATGAAGGTAGGAGATATGCAAGGATCGTGGCAAGTGAACAACGCTACGAAGAAACAAACGCTAAAAATAACATTGATACAAAAGGAGGTACTGTTTAAAATAATAATAAATTAAAAGTTACATCGAAATAAGCAGTAGATCTTTACAGTATCTTCTCAAATCCTTTCATTCATTCAGAAATATTGTAATATTATTTCTGCTGAGACAGAATTCAAATATCGATTCAGTTATTAGCAGTTTATTATAAGTATTTAAATAACAAATTGACAGAACACGAAACCAGAGAGACATTAACAAGTTAAACATTAATCAAACATAGACAATAAAAAAATTATAGTAATAGACAATAGTATTCCAATAAAGAACCTGATAATGATCTAAGAAAGTTTTCTTATGTCATATTACTTTTAAAGTATAACCTCCAAAATTTTTATAGTAAATAAAATGATGACTGAGATTCTATCAATCTCGTAGAACCGTCTCCTAATGCAACCCTTTCACAGATAAGTACAAATTTAACATTTGCGGGAAAAACACTGATATTCTATTTTTTTAAGACAGTTCTGTAGTCCTGAAACTTCTTCAAAGGCATAGGGGTTAAAATTTTGACACGCGTGATCAGCGTCACGAAGATGTGCAGCGTTGTTTATGCTAATTCGTTTAAAGGTTACGTAGTTTCTAAATTTACAAATAACATGTGGTATTTTAATTTGCCTTGAGAGATCATGCATTTGAGATTTTAATAAATTATTTTTATTTATTGTCAACACCTTTAATGGCGATTAAATGCATTAAATTCCTAACATATCTTCCTTTTTTCCTCCCTCAAGTCTCGGAACTCTAAAGTTTAACTTTTTGTATAAATATAAACAAGATTTAAAAATTTGTCCGCAAGGAAGTTTGACTTCTGAAATGAGTACTTTGTACGCACGCACTTTTGATTTTTTTTTAATAATTGTATTTTTAAAAACTTTTGTAATGTAACCTTATGAATATATATATGGGTGTGTATAAAATACATGGTAGTGGATGCAAATTTGTTTTTATTGATTCATGCATAATATAATAATATATTAGCATTGTGCAGGCATGACTGATTATCATCTCACTTTTAAGATTACAACAGATATACTTTAAACCACCAAACTTCAACACATTAAGATTATTATATCATAAAGACAATAATTCTAGTATTAATTACATCTTGACATGTTTGTCTATGACAACTTTAACTTCAGTAATAAAATGTTTATTTGTCTGTCTAAGATATGAGCCTGTAGCCAAATTTGCTAAACATACATACATACATAGCATCACGCCTCAATCCCATCAGGGTAGGCAGAGACAACGTCCTTCCACTTGCCACAATCCTTGCATATCTCCTTCGCTTCTTTCATTCTCATTAAACCTTTCATACAAGTTCGTGGGTTTAGAGTATTCTTGACCTGGCCGTTATTTAAAATGTCCTGGATTTGGTCCAGGAACGTTCGCCCTGGTCTTCCCCTTCCAACTTTCGCATTCACTCTTGACTCATAAATCCTTTTTGTCAGTCTCCTTTCATTCATTCTCTCTACATGCCCAAACCATCTAAGCATACCTTTCTCAATTTTAATCACTATGTCTTCTTTTATACCACAACATTCTCTTATCACACTATTTCTTACTTTGTCACTCAAATTCTTCCCACTGATACTTCAACACTCTCATCTCTACCGCATTTATTTTATATTAAATTGAAAACAAACCCTGTTTTGAAGTTTGTTTTCTACTAGAGCATCTTTGATAGCCTTGATTCTGTTGTCCATCATATCTGACGGTGCAACTATGTCTGCACCTGAAACAATAATTAAAAACATCAATTTTATTCACAGAAATCACACATCACACATCACAGTTTCAATATATAATCATTTGTCATACCTGCTTTAGCATAAGCCAATGCAACTTCTGCTATCCTCTTAACTGAAGGTGCATGGTCTATGGCACCAGTCTCTCCTAAGACACCACAGTGACCATGAGAAGTATAAGGACACAAACAAACATCGCAGGCAATTGTCAAATCTGGAAACGCTGCTTTTATTGTTGGTAAAGCTTTCACTACTGGATTTTCAGCAGCATCAGCACTTGAACCTGTTGCATCCTACATTGTATAAATGGGAACATTAGAAACATAATTCCTTCATGAGAAGTTTAGCGGTAACAAATTAAGTCTGCATCTCTCGTGTAATGGTGCAATTATTTTTACTTGTAAAAGTTCTGGGCTTAAATGCAGGAAGGACCATTTTAAGAAAGGAGATTTTCTGATGTCTGAGATTAGTCAGAACTTACCACCACGGCTAGTTACCATACTAAAAAGAAGGACATGCAGCCAACTATGATAACTGAATAAAATAGAATGAACTAATAAATAGGAGAAATTATATACATGTCTGAGTGCGGTAGTCTGTGGAGGGTGGCGGTCCGCCAGAGCGATTGACTATTGACTGTCGCGTTCCTAGCTATTATTATTAATGACTTTGTGTATATTGATATCAGAAAAATTTAAGTGATTGAACATCATAATCTGAGTTAATAAAGTGTTTGATTGCACCAACATTACCCATCAACGCCCACAGTATGGAAATTGATATGATTTATGATTGATTGATATTATTATGGATGCTATTAATGACGATGACGGCGGAGAACCTCACGCCCTATGCTTTATGCTTTCCTTTCTCTCTTATTCTCTGACATACATAAAAGTAAGTAGTAGAACATTTATGTCCAACTGCTGAGCGCAATCCTCTTCACACATATGAGAGACAGTTTTGAGGACATGTGTTTCATAGTTCCTTGCCCATCTATACTTTGTGAGTCTACATTGAAAATGGAATCACTTTGACTTATTTCAAATTAATTACTAATGAGTTAGAGGATATTGTGATGAATGTGTTCTTTTCTACGTGCTCATATTAAGGCACATAGGTAAAATGTATTTTTTATATATAGATTAATAAACAGTTGTATTACCTTAGGTAAAGTTTCAACTATTCCAAATATAAGAATTGATTTTAGCCCCATTTCTACTAGCTCTTTCAGGGCTGGTATTAATTTATTGATGCCATATCTAAACACATTGGGCATACTTGATACTGCTTGCATTGCATCTTCATTTTCCCTTTAAAGAAAAATAAAAACACTAAGCCATTACAAGGTTACATTTTTTTAATTGGGTTTATAACAAAAAAAAATGTATATCTATTCAACTATAATTTGTATTATTATTATGTGTCGTAAGTAAAATTAAACTGAAGGTTAATTGCACTAAAAGATAATAACATCCATTTAATTCAATATCTAAGCAATAGACTTTAAAAAACAAAGTGAGAAATACCTAAAATACTCTAGAAATTACAACTGGCAACCTCCCCCTTAAATAGGGTTGAAATTCACCATGTCATTATACATATAAATGTGGAATAGAGTGGGAAATATACAATTAAATCCATTATGAAATGCCTTTCATTGTAATCGTTGTCAATACAAGAAGGTTCAATATTGTATGTAGACATCTTGCAAAAAGGAAAGTATGTCTATATTAAACAACACTGTTATTACAATTGTTAATAATGTACACATATATAGAACAATAATTGTACAAATATTTCAAATGTAAATAACTTATTTTATATAACTAGTCCTTATACCTGCTTATCCAGTTTCAATATGCATTCAAGCCCATAAAATATAACCAATAAGCAATCTAGATTGCTTTTCTACTTTCACTTTATAAAAATATGTAATCATAATGACAGGTCTCATACATACAAGTGCTTTCAGTAAATGGAAAATACATTTAGAAACTGTGATAGTAATATTGTAGGAAAATGTGGCAATATTGATACAAATATTACATAAAAAATGTGATAAAATTTGTTTTCCTAGCCTTAGCCACCCTTTGTTTTATTGTAAATGATGTAAAAAAACAATGAACAAAAAATCACAACAAAGAAGTAATACAAATAAAATTAATGTCACCTCCGACACTATCTTTACCATTACACAACATATTCACTGCCATAATAAAAAGTGAAACTTTTATAAAAAATGTATACTAAGTATATTTGAATACAAAAATACTTTTTTGCACAAAATAACAATGTAACATGTAAAACAAAAACTTACAAACATTACTGTTCAATGGCTACCTTATCACTTCAAGCAATCTCTTACCCTTCTAATGAATATTCAAGTACACCAAACAAGTGAAAAAAAACAAATAACTCTCGCCGCCAGTGCCCACAATACACTGAATGTGTTTATATGTGTAGTGGGCATAATGGACAAGAAAATGGCACCCAGGGCCCAGGTTGTCACCATGCAAAGTATTAAATTCATTACATTGATGGTTTCCCATAAACTTCTTAACTTGGGCTTTCAATTGAAAGTGCTGTACAAATTTTAACAAAATAAACTCAATAAACAAATTATAATCTAAAAAACTATTATCATCACACATCATAATCTACAAATTAATGTATAGGAAATTAATGAGTACTTTATTAGCAACTGTAAATTAGAAAAATCATTTAGACAGAGTAGAAACTATCACTAGGAAATGAATAATATATTATACTTACAACAAAAATACCGGGTACATAATATTATGCGGTTCGATACTAGTATTTGGCTCTTGAAGTTTCCTAAGAGTGGAATTAAAGTAACCCCCTTGTAGTACATGTTCAGGGCTTATAAATAACGAGTTCATGATATATATTTAATTAGGAAACTTCCTTAATCAGTGTTAAAAAATTTGGTTAAGGACACCGAATAATGTCATGGAAAATAATTACTTGAAATTTTAGATGCTAAAGGGACTAACTGTTAGTTAAATATGACTAATAAAGATCGAAACTTTCTAAGTTAAGGGATATATAGAGAAATGAGCAACTTTTAAAAAAAGGCAAGTTGATCTTGCAAAACCGGTGTCACCAAGGTGTCAAGTCACAATTAAAAAGTCAGACTTGTCAAAAATACTGTTAGTGTCAACTGTCAAGTACTAACTGCTCAGTGTCAAATATATAAAACAGATAATATCAATAAAGAGTACGCGTAATAGTACAGTATGGTGTAAGACGTGTAAAGCAATAGATTTATATATATTTTTTTTTATTATTTATCTTTATTAAAAGGCACTTGTCCCAGTTTACAGTTTAGTAACATAAAAAAACAAAATAAATACATAAAACATACAGAAAAAATCAAAACTTAAATTAAAATTAATAATAATAATAAATAAATTTTAAATTAGAATACAATCAAAATTAAATCTAATAATAATAAAATACTAAATAAATCTAAGGGTATAAGTCTTCCTCTTCATTTTCGTATTTGTACAAATTTATAGTATGTTGTACTTTTTTATTTTTTATTTTTGTCACGATGAACTGCAAGCCAATACTTAAGAATGGAATTATATATGTAAGACTTTAGGTACACTTTAAATCTGTGTACAACACATACTAAATTAATTGTTAAATGAACCAGCATTTATAAAACGAACTTACTGTTGTACTCTATGGCATATGTATGAGAAGCATAGAGAAAATGTTATTTTATTTTAATAACGTTGTAGGCAATAGCATAGAGTAGATAATTTATATGTTAAAAATATTTATATATAGATGTTTACCGATGCATATTGATGTATTGCCTTTTAAATTTCTTTTTATCTCTAAAAATAAGTTCTTTTCATTATTATTGATGTAACTCAAGTTATAAGTACCATTTATAGAAAAAAGGTTATGGTTTTGTTTCAATTATGGTTTTAAATACATTTATAACAACGGTTGCAAGGAATTATAGACAGGAATTTTCGTTTATCACTATGTAGGTCTTAAGTGAATTTTATGCACTTTGTATCTTTCGTTTGTTTATGTAAATTGTAAACAATTGGCGCTTAATAGAATTAATATATAATAGCTTTTGTATCGAGGACGGCAAAACCTCGACCTCACGAAAGCATTGACCTTGGCAACATGCAAACTGGCGACGAAACTCCTGTCGCCAACAAGGAAGACAGTATCGACACGTTTTCTGAGCAAAAGTCCGATAAGAACGACGTATCGAAGTCTTCTGAGGATCCCAAACCTCGTATAGTTCTCACGTTTCGCTCCGAAAAATCAGGCGCTAGAACCAGTAACATGAAAATTGTTTCCACAGAAGAGAAACATGAAGACATCTCCCCAAGAAGATCCAATAGGGGACGAGGTATTAAGAAGGAATCTGATGATGATGGTATAAGCCACCTAGAATCTGAAGATGACAATTCTCATGATAGTTCCCAGAAACGTTCAACTAGACGCCGTAGTAAAGAGTTCACTGATGTTGTTGCAAATGCAATAGCTAGGAAAGAAAAGTCATATGAAACAACCTCAACACCAAGCCAAAGATTGTCACGTAGGATTAAACCTACAGCAAAAATCCTAGCTAATGAAGAGTTGAGAATGGGTTTGGAGTCACAAAATAATGCCCGCCTTGGTATATCCACTGAAAAATCTGTTGAACAGGGAGTCCGTACAAGACGTTCAGCCCAAACTAAGCATGTAGACACAAAGGTAGTAGAAAAGAAAAGTTCTAAAAGGAAACATCAGGAGGAAAGTGCAGCAGAAAGTTCTGATAGAGAGAGTGACAGTTCCAATAAGAAATTAGCCCATTTATGTAACCTCGGTCTAAAAGTTATTTCCAAAGATGAAGAATCTAGTGAAGCTGAAAACAGGTAACTATAGTATTTTATATATATCATAGTATATTTTAATGACTTATATACTATCGACTACATGAGGAGGTGTTCTTACCAGTAACTTAATTTTTGGAGTTGTAGGTGGCAAATGTATAATTACATGCATTGAAAACCTAGTTCATGAGTCTGACAGTATAAGATAAGCTTTGAACATTTTTTAAAAGTAAGTGGCAACCCATTAACATCTCACTGCTGAATACAAGCCTCCTCACTGAAAGGAGAGAGGGTATTTAGAGAATAGACTCACCATGCTCACATAAGTGCGCTCTCTTTTCCTTCACACTCATAGTCCGATGTTAAAGGTAATACAATATGACCTGAGTAGAACAGGTGCAGGACTGCAAGCTTAACTTGGCTTCTTAGGGGCAGGGACACAGTTTACCACCAACTATACAACATCGGGCAGATATGGAGAAAATCCTAACAGGAATCTATATCAATTTCCCAATTTGTCTGACCTGGGACACAAACCCAGAACCTCATGTCTGTTGCGGAAAATCCTAACCAATGAGACAGGCAGAGGTTTGATCTCTTAAATCTCCATAAAGAAGATTATACTGTATTAAGCATGTATCATTAAAATTATATGTCATCAGTTTATACATATCATTCACACATTGTGTTTGTTACCAAGATAGGGCTTAAAATAATAGTTTAATGAATAAATATTATTCAAAATGTCCTCCTTTTTTGTAACACATCACCCAATAATCATTAGTTATTATAAGAGTTCTATCATTTGTTGAAAACAGGGCAACTGTACAAAATATTATTGAGTTATTTTTTTATACAAATATGCTTTACGAAAAAAATTAATGTAATGCCTTTTCAGTATCAAATAGGTACAAAATTATTTACAAGAAAAACTTTAATGTGATTTGCTCTGTAGTTTACCTAAAGTAAATTTATTTGTCAATGTTATACATATTTCAGTAGATTATATTATATCAAGTAAGTATATTAATTAAACAAGTTTACTGAAATGATGTAACATCTACAATGCACTAGTTAACTAGAATTAAGGACTTTATTATATGAACACAAATGCCCCATTTATAACTGAGTAAGAGATGAACATTTAAATAATAAAAAATCCAAGATCAATATTTCTAACAATAGATAAAGCAGCAGGGACAACATGTTTATGTTCTTCTTAGGTTAAGCTGGTTGCAATTGCCATGTAGTTTTAAGCTACATTTTCGCTATGCACTTGCTTCTAGAAAAACAGAAAGTTCGACCTACGAGGGGCCCGAAGATGGGGAAGATGAAGAAGACGAAGGTGACGATGAAGATGAAGAGATTGATGATGACACGGAAGTTATAAGCAAGTTGTTGGAGGCCGACGAAGCAAGTGCGAGCGATGAAGAATTCTGTCCAGAAATTTCAGTGAAGAAAAAGCGTTCCAAACGGAATTCTTCACCGTACGCCTTCAGTAACACCACCATAAAGGCGTGTACACAATAAGCTCACAGTTTGCGATTCTACTGTACAAATAAATTACGCATTCAAATTCCCTTTGTTGTAGGCAAGGATAATATTATTCTATAGTTGCGTTGCATTAACTTAAAAACATATAGCATTTTTAGTCATTTGTGAGGTTAGGTTAGGTTAGGTAATAAAGGTTTCTCTACAAATTTCCTTACTGTTTATACCCATATAAAACATGCATCTCCATAGATAAATAAAATAATTTTGATAACTCGATACTCATAAATCTCTAAAGTATAGAAGTACGCATCGTTATCATGTTAAGCAGGTATTCGAACCTCCCTAGTTGAGATATCTTTGGCAAGATGATTGTTGATTGCACGCTCGGGTTTTAATAATTGATTGTGACTAATATTTTGTTTGCAACTTTATGGTAATTAAATCGCCCATGATTTCTCTTTACCAAGGTATTTATTAGAAGTGAGATATATGAAACAGTCTCGTGAAGGAGGGCTAAAAAGAATCTTAGCCTCTATAACCAGTTCCATGTCCATTGACCGGCAAATGTCTATCTCTCTATAATAGTTCCTTCATGCCTGAAGATCGTGGTCCTGGTAGGATCCTAATCTCGAATGGGTCTTCTTCGGTGGCGATCTTAGCTAGCCTCGAGATCACTTTTGTCTGTTGCTATCAGCTTCTCTAAATTACAGTCTTCCTGCTTCACAATGTGTCCCGAATAAGGCAGAATTCGTTGATGACGACGATGAAAGCTTAACCTTCATTCCGAGATGCTTTAAACATAGTAGATGCGTTTGTGCTGACTGCTCCAAAATGACCGTCAGATTTGGTGCAAAATTGGCGCTGGTGTGTTATGCCTGAGTGGCCAGTACCAATCCAACAGGCACGTGATGTATCGACGGGGTGGTTCTTTTCTTCAGATCTTTCTTTCGTCTCTAAAGACCAAGTTTCTACTCCATACATAAAGCACATTAAGGCATGAACAAGGCGACACTTTGGAGTGATTGATATGCCTCTATAACTCCAAATCTTGTTCAGACGTACACTTACAATAATAGACGATGGCATTTCCTTAACATGATTTGGTTAATTTGTCAGTTATATCCAATTTGGGTTTCACTAGCGAAAACCATGCACAAACTTTGAGCTTAGTGTGACCACGCCCTATGAAGTGGAGACCTTCATTTACCTTCTATCATTCTTCTTTAGTATTATTTTCTGCTGTTTTATTTTCTTCTTTTTATTTTAAGAGTATTTTGCTGGTCGTTTCTTTTATTTTGTATGTAGATTATCTTTTTGGTGGTGAATTTTACAAGATTGAATACAGGTTTTTGTTCGCAGCGCACCTCTTCGTCGTTCTTCACGTAAAGCTAATTCTGGATTGTATTACTACGATGAATATGATCGAGACGACTCAGGTGACAGGTAATTCTATTTATATGATATGAGTTCACATCATTAAAAGAAAAATCAAATCAAAAATATCTTTATTCAAGTAGGCATATTACAGCACTTTTGAATCGTCAAATTATATTTTTTTTCCACACTCTGATTCTAATATACATCTGATGATGGTACTCAAGATCGGCTTAAAATCTAAAGTTACGAGGGTTCCTTCGCGCCCTGATCCGAGAAGAACCCACAACAAACTCAGTCGGGTATTTTTTTTTACCATCATCATTACAATAATATATTAGTTTACTATATTTTAATTAAAATTAGAGCAATTCGTTAATTCCCAGGCGTTTCTATCGTCTAGGTAATCTTGCAACTTATAATAGATTTTTCATTGACCCTCTTGTCTCCTTTTTAAAACGCTTTTATAAGCGTGAGCTGTATGTAACTATATAAGGGGATCTATGAGCGCTTTTTAGCTATCTCCAGAAGTCTAATTGATTGGGAACTATGCACACGTATTAAGTGGAAATGACAATGCCATAATTCGTTAACGATTTCCCATTATCCTTGTTAGGTCCCCAGGATATATTCTCTTGATAGATCCTCTATGAGGGAGTAAAAAGGATAGCCGGCAAACTTTATTGAAAGAGTCTTTTTGAAGGTGGTCTAATTATATAAACAAGAACGGAACTCTCTAATTAATTAGATAAACTAAAATCTAAAAAAACACTTTTAAAAAAAGCGTGGGGTGCATTTCACAACATTCTTATAACTCTCCCTTCATAGACAGTTGCCAATAGAATGATTGTAACCTTTAATATGTCAAGCACCTAACGGCTTTGACTCTGAAATAAATAATTATGCATATAACTTATTCGTCGTCGTCGTCGTCGCTTCAACCGATGGACGTCCACGGCTGGACATAGGTCTCACGTAATGACGTCCACAAGGCCCGATCTTGCGCCGCCTGGCTCCAGCGGCTACCGGCGACCCTCTTTATGTCGTCGGTCCACCGTGTGGGGGGTCTCCCTACACTGCGCCGTCCGGTGCGGGGTCGCCACTCCAGCACCTTTGGCCCCCAACGTCCATCGGTCCTTCGGACTATGTGCCCCGCCCATTGCCACTTCAGGTTCGCGATTCGCAGGACTATGTCGGTGACTCTGGTTCTACTACGGATCTCTTCATTTCTGATTCGATCACGTAGAGAAACTCCGAGCATAGCCCTCTCCATCGCACGCTGAGTGACTCTGAGCTTCCGCATGAGGCCCATAGTCAGCGACCATGTCTCAGAACCGTAGGTCATCACTGGCAACACGCACTGTTCGAAGACTTTGGTCTTCAGGCACTGAGGGTTATCAGACGAAAATATCTGGCGTAACTTCCCGAACGCAGCCCAACCGAGTTGGATTCGGCGGTTGACCTCCTTCTCGAAATTGGA
>JACTOM010000912.1:4896732-4937894 GCA_015832385.1 Elymnias hypermnestra | reverse complement strand
AAAAATATCTTTATTCAAGTAGGCATATTACAGCACTTTTGAATCGTCAAATTATATTTTTTTTTCCACACTCTGATTCTAATATACATCTGATGACGGTACTCAAGATCGGCTTAAAAACTAAAGTTACGAGGGTTCCTTCGCGCCCTGATCCGAGAAGAACCCACAACAAACTCAGTCGGGTAATTTTTTTTTACCATCATCATTACAATAACAAATTAGTTTACTATATTTTAATTAAAATTAGAGCAATTCGTTCACTCCCAGGCGTTTCTATCGTCTAGGTAATCTTGCAACTTATAATACGATTTTTCTATCAACTTTCTTTTAACAAAGACTTTGAATTTATTAATTGACATCTTTAGAACGTCTTGTGGGAGTTTATTATAGAAACGTATACAGTTACCCTTAAATGGGTTGTTAATCTTATGCAGCCTACTAGAATTTATAACAAGTTTGTTTTGGTTTCGTAAGTTATATGATGTACATTCACTCTTTTTATTAAAAGAATCAATGTTTATAACCAAAGTACACATGTCAGAAGTGAAACTACTTTGGAAAACTAATTTTTAAATCTTATCTATAGTTATACAAATCTTAAACCTATTTTAGGAATTTCATTGTCATTGAAATGTTAAAAGTGTCGAAGATTAGTACAAATAAAAATGCCACGTCTTTTACATTTATAATTTATGAAATATTTTAAATCTATATTTTATGAAAAATAGTAGATCAAGTGATTATATGACGAATGTCAAATTTAAATACAAAACTTTTACACGAATTTGCATTAAAACGCTGCATATCTTCGTGACGCTAATCGCGCGTTTCATCCGTAAAAATTTTACCCTCATGCGCCTAAAGAAGTTTTGCTTAAAAAAGTCGTAAAGATAAGGTATAATCAGAATAAAAAATGTCAATAAAATAAAATAAATCTCGTCATTTACCTTAAACATACGATGCTAAACACTAATATGCGAAACCAAGAGATAAAATATCTCTTACCAGGCTCGCTTCCATCTTAGACTTTATCACCAATAATTAACATTGAAGTCCAGCTTTAACTTGTCATTAAAAATAATTTTTTTTATGGCTGACAGTTTAGCGCTTGACTGTTCTCTCACCTGATGGTAAGTTATGATAGAGTCTAAAATGGAAGCGCGCTTATCTGGATAAAATGCGACATACCCCTTACGGTTTCTACACAGCATCGTACCGGAACACAAATCTCTTTGTTTTGGCAGTACGTCTTTCCTGTTAAGGTGGTAACTAGCCACGGTCGAAGCCTCAGATAAATTAGAAAATACAATTTCCTAAATTCGTCTTACTGGGGATCGAACCCGGGACTTCTGCTAGCAAGGCGAGTACTCGTTTCGTAGTGTCTGTTTTGCCATATAATAACTATTATCGCTTGCAAAAAATAGGCATTGGTGATAGAGGGGTGAAAGTTTAGGGTTGTATGTATTTTTTGTGCTATAAGGGTGGAAATTTAGGGTTGTATGTATTTTTTTGTGCTATACCATAAAATGAAATAGAAACAAAAAAAAATTTGGGGTGCATCACGATTCGGAGGAGTACAACTTCTAACACCGAAAATTTTATACGATTTATTTATAGATGTAGAAATAGAGAATAGTTGGATAGGTAAAAATTAATATTGTATTGAACAATAGAGACACGACCCCAACGTGCTTACTCGCTAAACAGCTAACGTTTGTCAGATTTACGCGCCATTTTTGTTCCTTGCTTCGAATAGGTCCTGGGATGTGAACTTTGGTGTAAGAAAAAGCCATCAAGCCTTTTATTTTGTGCGAACCAAAATGGTTATAATTGTAAGTCTTCGAATGTGCATTTTATGTATGAAGAGGCCTGTGCATAATAGTGAAACGTTGATAGGCCACTTGACTTTCCTTTCTGGTTACGGGATCTCTGATCAAGACAACACTCATTAAAATGTCTGTGTATTTTAGTGCTTCCGAAGCAGCCAGTGCGGACGATGCTTCGGAACCAGCGTGTCCTACCGAAACATCTGCAATCGTGGCCACTTGTCATTGCGAGGACACCAGCAATATATATGCAGCTCCCACGGAACTTACTGGTATGTATGTAACTTAAGTGGATCTGTAGCATCATTTCAGAATAAAAAAAACATTTTTTTATTATAAATTTATCCTAGTAACATGTACTGGAGCCTGAAATACAAGACCCTATGATCTGGAGCTAAAAAAGCTGACCATTTACCAGGCACTTTGTAATATATAGTTGAACCTATAACCTTTGTAATATATACATCTGACGGCCTCGCTGGCGCAGTGGTACGAGTATTCNAGAGATTTGTGTTCCGGTGCGATGCTGTGTAGAAACCGTAAGGGGTATATCGCCTCTTAACAGATTAGCGCGCTTCCATCTTAGACTGTATCATCACTTACTATCAGGTGAGATCACACTTAAGTGCTAATCTGTCAGCAATAAAAAAAAATGAATTCCTTGACGAATTTTGAAGAGAAACTTCTTTAGGCACATGAGGGTAATTTTTTTACAAATGAAACAGGTGATTAGCGTCACGAAGATATGCAGAGTTTTTTTATCAAGGTCGTAATTTGCCACTCGTTATTTAATAATTTAATTTTTCATAAAATATAAAATAAATATTTCATAAATTCTCTTTTCTAAAATTTAAATTCAATAACAATATCCATGTAATAATTTCTAATATTGACAAAAAATACGTGGCATTTTTTTTCTTTACAATTCGTCATTTGAGATTTCAACAAATTTATTTGCATTAATTTTTGACAATTTTAATATCAGTTAAACTTAAAAAAGTTATGTTGTATGTTGTTGTTGTATGCAATATATAATTTGATATTTGAGGAACAAGTGGAAGAGGTGAAAGAATTTGTATACTTGGGATCTAAATTTACAAAAGATGGAACATGTGACAGTGATATGGAAAGGAGAGTGAATGCAGGGAATATGGTAAATGGTGCTCTGCACGCCTTTATGAATAGCCAGATGGTGTCTCAAAGGGCCCGACTGGTTGTTCATGGAGGAGTATTGCTGCCAACACTTATGTATGGTAGTGAAAGTTGGGTATGGCAGAAGAATCACAAAAGTAAAATAAATGCGGTAGAGATGAGAGCGTTGAGAAGCATGAGTGGATTAAAACTGAGTGACAGAGTGAGAAATAGTGTGATAAGAGAACGTTGTGGTATAAAAGAAGACGTAGTGACTAAAATTGAGAAAGGTATGCTTAGATGGTTTGGGCATGTAGAGAGAATGAATGAAAGGAGACTGACAAAAAGGATTTATGAGTCAAGAGTGAATGCGAAAGTTGGAAGGGGAAGACTAAGGCTAACGTTCCTGGATCAAATCCAGGACATTTTAAATAAGGGCCAGGTAATGAGTACTCTAAACCGACGAACTTGTATGAAAGGTTCAATGAGAATGAAGTGGCAAGTGGAGGGACGTTGTCTCTGCCTACCCCGAAGGGAATGAGGCGTGATGGTATATATGTATGTAGTTAATCAATAAATTCCTAACATATCTTCCTTTTTACAACCCTCTAAGACTCGGAAATCTGAAGTTTTAGATTTGTATAAATATAAACTATACTTAAAAATTAGCTTGCCAAAGAAGTTTCACTTCTGACTTGCGTACAAACTACGCACACACTTTTAATTTTATTTATGACAGTTTAGCGCTTTACTGTAATGCCATCTGATGTTAAGTAATGATATAGTCTAAGATGAAAGTGCGCTACGTCTAAGTCTCTCTATCTAAGTCTTGATGTAGCGTCGTAATTTTTTCGTAATTTAGTAATTTCCTAAAATTTTCGTGAATCAGTAACAATAACTTTTTCGTAATTTAGTAATTTTCTAAATGAATGAATAATTTCTTAAAATTTTCGTGAATTAGTAACATCGTAAAATTTTCGTTAATTAGTAATTTCCTAAATTTTTCTTGCACTACTAATTTCCTAAATTTTTTGCGAATTATTAATATTTTTAAATTATTCGTGAATTAGTGATTTCCTAAAATATCCGTGAATTAGTAATTTCCTAAAATTTTCGTAAATTAGTAATTTCTTAAATTTTTCTTTTATTAGAAATATTCTAAATTTTTCTTGTGTTAGGAATTTCCTAAATATATCTTATAGGAATCGATCCTTGGACTTTTTATTTTCTCCGTAGACCCAGTGTTCTGCCAGGCCATAGAAATGGTGGATGGAGTGAGGGTGGGTTGCTCGCACCGTGCAGCCCGACAGGGCGCAGGCTTGCAAGCCATGCGGCGAGCAGGTCCTCGGGCGCCATACTTCCTGGCCTGCAAGCAGCACGCTGCCCAACTCACCAAGCACATGTGCTGCCCTACTTGTGGACTATTCTGCACTCAGGTAATAACAACTGTGGCGGCGAAATCATATATGTGTTAGATTATAAAGTAAAAATCAAAATATTCAAGTAGGTTTAAAAAGCACTTCTGAATCGTCAGTAATCTGTCCGTTGGTACCAAATTTACCACCGTTTAGGAAAGTTGAATCCGCTGAGATGAAACCGGCAATTAATTCAACTGTTATTCTTTTAGAGATAGTTTTGTATGTTACATTGTGTAATATTTTGCTTCTGTGTGCAACTCGAATCAAGCCCAAACATTTTATCACTCAAATAATCAACATTATATATGCCTTTTGTAAAAGTTTTTGACATATTTCTTAAAACTATGCGGAGGCAAATCTAAAAGTGGTAGCGGTACCTTCTTCACTGTCAAATATGGGATTACAAGTTTGTTCTTATTTCTAGTATTAAAATTCAGTATTTCACTTTTTTTACTGTATAAGTGAATGTTATCATGGATATTTTATATTCTTATTATTATATAACATAAGTTTATTTTTTATCATATAACATTTTTTATACAATAATTTTTGAGTAACGTTATAAAAAATCACAGAGGTATTCCCTTAACATTACATCGAACTATAATATTTTCTTTGACATGGATAAAAGTGGATATATCTTTTTATACTGTTTTTTGTGTACATATTGTTTATATGTATATATTTGCCGTATGTATATATAGCCCAGGTAGGTAGGTCAAATTTCGAGAAGGAGGTCAACTGCGGAATCCAACTCGGTTAGGCTCGTTCGGGAAACTACGCCAGATATTTTCGTCCGATATTCCTCAGTGCCTGAAGACCAAAGTCTCCGAACAGTGCCTGTTGCCAGTTAGGACCTACGGTTACAAGACGTGATCGCTGACTATGGGCCTCATGCGGAAGCTCAGAGTCACTCAGCGTGCGATGGAGAGGGCTATGCTCGGAGTTTCTGTACGTGATCTAATCAGAAATTAGGAGATCCGTAGCAGAACCAAAGTCACCGACATAGTCCAACGAATCGCGAACCTGAAGTGGCAATGGGCGGGGCACATGGTCCGAAGGATCGATGGAGGTTGGGGGGCTAAAGGTGCTGGAGTGGCGACCCCGCACTGGATGGATGATATAAAGAGGGTCGCCGGTTGCTGCTGGAGCCAGGCGGCGCAAGATCGGACCTTGTGGAGGTCATTATGTTAGACCTAAATCCAGCAGTGAACGTCCATCGGTTGAAACGACGATATATGTATTCGTATTATGTATGTAGTAAGTATTTATGTATATGTTTATATTTTAAGTAATATAGGTGTGTCTACTTATTTATTAACACCGCCTACCTACTCTTTCCATTCTCTGACGGTCTCCCTATACGTTGGGTTGTCTGGAAGAGTTCGCTAACTAGCTATAACACCGTCCATTGTACACTAGAATTACTTAAGTTAAGTTGTATTGTATTATTATTATCTATTAATAGTGTGTTGTGTGTGAGTGTGTGTGTGTGTGCGTGCTGTAGACATGTGTAATGTTATACGTGTAATAATTTCAGCCGAAAGATCTCATGTATATTCAGATAGAAGGATTATCTGGAACTGACCCCTATTTAGTGAAAAGGCTGCCTTTTGCATGTTTTTTTCTTGTAATATTTCCAGTATTACAGTGTTTATATTTGTGTTTTGGTAGGGTGTGTTCTACCAGTGCTCGGAAGGTCACCTGTCCCACCTTGAGTGCGGGATCTCTGGGGGTGATAAGCAGCAGCAAGCGGGCTGTCCGCACTGCGGGGTACACTCGTACCGCTGGCAGCCCGTAAACCGCAGTATGAACCGCGTGCGGGTACAAATGCACTGCACTAACAAACGTGTGTTCTTGCCAGACCAGCGAGAACAGTGGTGAGCATATTTAAATAGCTCTTTCCTTTGGTGTTGTCTGTGTAGTACTAGATTGCGTAGAAATATGCATAACCCGATGATCAACTTATATATATGTCGGAGAATACCATAACGTTCCCGCTAACATCGTTATTAGTGGTGTCCATAATTCAACCTCCAAACTGGGCGTCGGTGGGTAATGTTGGTATAATCGAACACTTTATTAATTAACTCATATTATAATTTCCAATAATTTAATGTTGCCGATATCAATTTAAACAAACACATTAACAGAAGACATTAACAATAATAGTTAGGAACTTTATCCTCCTTTATCGAGTGATAATTTGGCTTATTTATTTCAATAAAGTTTAACCTTCCAAGTACATCTTTTAATAATTTAAAAAGAATAATTGATTTATTGACAACTTTTAATGTAAAGTAAAGTAAGTAGCAGCCCTTTAACGTCCCACTGCTAGGCACAGGCCTCCTCACTCCGAGGAGCGAGGGTTTTTAAAGCATAGACCCACCACGCTGCTCCACTACGGATTGGCAGGCATAGTACACAAGTGCCTCTCTATTCTTTCACTCTCATAGTCCGATGTGACGGGAATCGAACACGACCGGAGAGAGATCAGGCGCAGGACCGACGGCTTAACGTGCTCTCCGAGGCACGGGGGTGGATCACACCGCCAACTTCCCAACTTCGGGCAAATATTGAGAAAATCTTAATAGAAAACTCAATATTGATTTTTGAATTGGCCCGACCCGGGACTCATCCCCAGGACCTCATGTCTGTAGTCGAATATGCTAACCAGTAGATAAATGAGGCAGTTGTACTTTAATGTATTCGCTATTAATACCGCAAAGGTTTTCGGGAAAATCAAAACATATTTTCGTTACCTTTTCCAGTACGCCAGCATTCTTGGGCTTTTCTCCAGTCGACCCTTCGCAATTGGATCAAGGGTCTTCAATACCAGATGATATACTCCCTTCGTTGCCCAGTGTGTCTACTCATACATTAGTCAAGGTCTATATGGAAGAAGGGGCGGAAGAGCATCCGATACAAGTTATATACGAAGCTATAATGGCAGGAGAATCTGCGGAGCAACTTGTGAAGAAAATTGGTAAGACCATATAGTACGGGAAAAAGAAAATGAAATCAGGTTAGCGGTTTATTATATTTGAATATATCATCATTTATTATCACAACCAATCGGTTAATGCAAATGTGAATTGTAACCTAAAAAGATTTGGGCTCTATTTATTTTTTTAGGAAAGGACTTTTATGTGAAACAAGTTAGTAAAGTTTTTAGATGCAATTGATGAACGTTCAAAAAAACATCAAAAGAAATCTATTTATTTAATGACTTTATGAATTGTAATATGATAACTATTCAATGAGTTCAGTAGCATTTTGTAAGTAATGCATAACCGATTCCTTAAGTTATATAACATTTCTAAACCAAGCACCTAATTCTGTTTATAAAAAAAACTTGAATAAATTTCCCTTTTTAGATTATCCTTTAATATATATATGTACTAAATGTATGTCTTTCTATACCTTTTCTCTCTTTTCTGATGATGATGATCTAAAGTCAGGGTTGTCTGCAATAAATCGCTAAAGAACTGTAAAACCGTCCAATTGTACACTAAAAGTACTTTATACTGAATAATTATATAATTTTCTGTATTGTGGTCTTAATAAAGTATATTATCTATCTACTATGTATAGTCAAAGCAAACAATAAACTTATATGATATAAGCAGCTAAAACTACTTTGAAACCTCTAGAAATTGCCCAAAGAGCAATTTTAAAAGTTGCTACATTTCGTCCAAAACTTTTTTCAATCAGACTCCTCCACAAAACCTGTGAAGTCCTTACTGTACGACTACAATTTATTCTGCATATTATCCTACATCACCACAAAAACACCTTATTCCGCTTTATCATATTCCCGGACGAATAAAGTTTGTACGCTAAATATAGCCAAACTTACATTTACGAAACGATTCTGCTCTTGCTTGGGTTTTCTGTACAATAAAATCATTTTTTTATATATATATATATATGTCGGAGTGCAAGAGTCTGTGGATCGCTGGTCCGCGTGTAATAGTCTGTGGATCGCTGGTCCGTGTGTAATAGTCTGTGGAACGCTGGCGCCATCTGTGTATCGGCGTAGGGGCAGAGTCAGTAAGTGGCAGTCCGGCGCGTCTCTGGGCAGTTCTCGAGTAGCGGTCGGCCGGAGTGGTCGACTATTGAAACTCGCGTTCCTAGCTATTATTGTTAATGAGTTTGTGTAAATTGATATCGGGAACATTAAGTGATTGAACATTATAATCAGAGTTAATTAACAAAGTGTTTGATTGCACCAACATTACCCACGAACGCCCACAGAATAAGAAATTAAATAATGGATCCAATTAATAAAGATGTCGGCGGCGAACCCTACGACCTTGTGCTTTGTGCTTCTCCGTTCTCTCTTATTCTCCGACATATATATTCATAAACTGACAATTAACCAAAGCAAAAAAAAACCGTAACTCTATTTTTGATGGATAAGTCTTATGAGGAAACTGAGGTCTTATGAGGTTTGCACTTGATTACTTTCAAACTAATTTTCCGTGAGTAGCTTCATTTTGATCAGATACCTAAGAATTTTATCTACGAAAACTTCTTGATTGTGGTAGGTAACAGTAACAGGTAGCGGGGATAAAATAAGTTGATTTAGTAATTCTCAAAAATTTATTACTAACAGGGTCTTTTTTTTATATCCGATGATAATGGTCTGAATTAAAAAATATTTATTTGTCCTACAAAATGTATCGTTTGACCGTACAGTCCTCTCCTTTCAACATGTATGAATAATGAGGTCATCAAAATGATCACTAACCAGCTGATTTTTATTTTATTAATTAGTTAATATTTATATAATTTAACAGTCACATTGTCCTACAAATCGCGTGGTACGCTATCCCGGTCCTACGCTCAAAAGTTGTAGTATAGATCCTTGATGTAAAAATAATTACTAACAAGCTCAATTTTCAGTGAATAGCTTGATTTTGATGAGGCGCCCAACAATTTCCTCTACGAAAACTCTTAATTGCGGTGGATAAAAGGGGTAGTGGGGGTGAAATATATTGCTTTTATGATTCTCAAAAATTTATTAATAACTGTGTTTTTTTGTCGTTGTATACGATGATAACTGCCTCATTGGTCTAGTGGTTAGCATGTTCGACTACAGACATGAGGTCCTGGGTTCGAGTCCCAGGTCGGGCCAATTCAAAAACCAATATTGAGTTTTCTATTAAGATTTTCTCAATATTTGCCCGAAGTTGGGAAGTTGGCGGTGTGATCCACCCCCGTATCTCGGAGAGCACGTTAAGCCGTCGGTCCTGCGCCTGGTCTCTCTCTGGTCGTGTCGGATTCCCGTCACATCGGACTATGAGAGTGTAGTCTCACTTGTTGTGTACTATGCCTGCCAATCCGCAGTGGAGCAGCGTGGTGGGTCCATGCTCTAAAAACCTTCGCTCCTTGGAGTGAGGAGTCTTGTGCCCAGCAGTGGGACGTTAAAGGGCTGCTACTTACTTTTTTATACGATGATAATTATCTAAATTATTCGAAAAAATATAAGAGTTATAATATTAAATACAAAAGTAAAAATATATTTGACCTACAAAATGTATGGTTTTCGTGGAGGAAACTTTTGGGCGTCTCATCAAAATGAAGCTACTCATAGAAAATTAACTTGATTGTAATCAAGTGCAAATCTAGTACCGGGGATCCCGGACAAGCATGTCTTATTTAAAAAATAAATTCTCGATATTGGTAAGCTCATATTCACACAAAGACACACAAGCACACTCACTTTATATACATGCACTCTTACCACTAACTATACCGAATGCTTATATTTTATATTACACGTGTTAAATCATCTCTTATTGTAAAGGAATATATAGTAATTGTGGGCTATACGAAGGACCTAGAAGTTTACAATGCTTGTTCGATAAGAAACATGTGTTCAGTTTACCTTAAGGTACACAAAGCCTGCAGCTAACAATAAACCAAGTCACTCACCGATACTCTGGAACGTCCAGCTTCCCGTTGGATTTCGGATGTCGCGAACGTCGCGGGCACCACGATAAAGTTTAATTAGGATACGGCACAGTAGTGGTATAATATCAGTTAGTTGCGTAACGCACGGCGTTTTAACTTCGTCTTCTAAAGGATTCTCACTAACGGCTCCTGCCTGTCAGTTAAGACAGTCGCGAGTGGCGCGACTGTCGCTAGCCAATCAGGCGCCACCGACGCCCCGATTGGTAGTCGAATGGTAGCAAGGTATTGCCAGCCACAAACATTATCCAACTCAGTAGAGGATGCATGAACAGTAATTATATAATTATAGATATAACTTTTTGCCCAGAATGGGTATAGGAGCCAGTCATCCTCAACATGAGTTATTGAATAACCTAGGATGGCTGCCTGCTAAATCCCAACTATTAAGCCAAAACAAATAAAATATATAGGTTATATTTATATTTCAAGACCATTAAAGAGTATTATTTCATTTAAATAGTTAAGTTTTTTTAAATTGCTACCTAGCTATAAGATCATGGCAAAATTCTCTTGGTTGCTGTTGTTGTCTTCTTGCCCTTATCCCACTAGGTGGGGTCGGCACAGCATGTTTCCTTTCGCCAATTTTTTTTCTTCTGTTTATGTCATTAATTCTCAATCCATTGTAAATATTACAGGTACGTACAAAGAATGTATTCTTAGCATAATTAGTTTTACGAGTACATAAAATAATTTGTAGATGGGCATGCACAATGGGGGACAAATAAAGTCAATAAACATCTTTAATATATACCATTACGAAATCACATAATGATGTATGTTATCTGTGTATAGTTCGCGGGGACCATATAAATGCCCCATTGGCGGAACTGGAAGGTGGCACATGTCTGCACGCGGCGGCAGCTCGCGGCCATCTGAGCGCCATGTGCTTGCTGCAGTACGCCGGCGCAGACATCAACGCCGTGGATACTGCCTCGCGGACTCCGCTTATACGTGCCGTACTCTGTGAGTAAAGGGCTAGAACCCAGGGCTCTAAAACAAATTCACAAAATATTACATACTAGCTAAAATCCAAATGTACAAAAAACAATAATGACGTAATAAAATCTAATTTTAGTTGAAAGTGAGAAAGAAAGCTTTATTCAGAGCAGTCTTTTAAAAATACACTTAAATAAGATATATATGTCGGAGTGCCTGTCGAACGCTGGCGCCATCTATCTATCGGCGTGGGATATAGTCAATTGTCAAGCCAGCGCGCGTCCTCGTAGTTCTCGGGTGACGGTCCGCCAGAGCAGTCGACTATTGAAACTGTTGCATTCCTAGCTATTATTATTAATGAGTTTGTGTAAATTGATATCGGGAACATTAAGTGATTGAACATTATAATCTGACTTAATTAATAAAGTTTGATTGCACCAAAATTGCCCACCAACGCCCACAGTAAGGAAATTGAATTATGGATGCCATTAACGACGACGTCGGCGGAGAACCTTACGCCCCTATGCTTTATGCTTCGTGCTTCTATATTCTCCGACATATATATAAAATTAACAATTTAATTTATTAAATAAATAGATTGTATAGCATCAGTAGTTTCCACAAATTGACTTTTTTTTGTTTTATTTCTTATTAATAAAGTAAAGTGATTGTATGGCCTCTCATATGGGGAAACAGATTTTGTCTTATACAAAAGTTTTGTAGGTGGTGCAAGTTTACTTCAAAATCCATACAATTTCAACAAGTTTGTGTTTATTTGTCCATGATTTTAATAAACCCAAAATACTACGTCGTTTTAAAGGCATGTCTAATCAAAATAGTGATAGCAAGGTAAATAATTTGATTCAAATTAAATAGCACCTTTACTCATTGATTTAAAGTACAATTTAAAATAATCTAAAAGATTTATATAACAGTAACTGATAATTTACAATAGTAACAGATAGCTTAAAGTTATTTTAAATGTACTATAAATCAGTTGCTTAAGGTTCTATTACTTAATATTCTATTTTAAAGGTACATTCTTAATCATTATAATATGATATTTTACAGCGCTGTTAGATAAGGAGACCCCAGAAGAAGCAGCCCCTGAAGCTGTTGAGGAAGAAGTAGCTATAAAAGAAGAAGACAAAACCAGTGAAATGGCAATAGATGATGCAGAGTATGAAGAAAATAAAGAGCCTGAAATTAAAGTAGAAGAAGATAACGAAAGTGATATAGTTAAAGGAGATGATATTACGATAGAAGAAAACCCTATAAAAGAAGAGATTGAAAATGAAGACGATGACAAAGGGGAAGAAGTTGAAGATAAAGAAGTTGATAAAGAGGTTAAAGAAAGCGCTGTCGTAAAAGATGAAGAACATAAAGATGATCACAATAGCCCGAGTGATGAAGATTTGATCAAAGTGATCAAGTACTTAGTGGCGATTGGTTGTGATGTTGACAAACAGGTAGATATAAAAATATTAATTATATTTATGCCTTCACCGTGTGTATTCATCATTATCATCATCACTTTATATGTCCGTAAAAATGTTTACTCTTTATTATTTATAATAAACAAAACTAATTACAATATAATATAAGAAAGAAGAATAATCAAGCGAAACTACATTTTAGGCTACAAATAATCCAGAAATCATTTGCTGGACTGAACATATAGTACATATGACACCACAATGGATTTTGAACCTATCTTTACTTTCAAGTATATACATTATATTAAGAGTACTCTTATACTCTTGCAGAATTTTTCAATGAGAGTAATATTTGGATTTAAATCCAACTCTATATATAGGTTCAGTCATTACATGTCATGCAGTATCATTATTTTTAAAGATGATATCAAAACAAGTCACTACCGAGTTTATTTTTAAACTTTATGGCACAAAGTGCAAAAAGATGTACTTAATGTTGGATACAACCTTTTGAACCAGACGTAGATTCGTCACAAACGGGCAGACCTGACAATTTAACCCCCCCCCCCCCCCCCCCCCCTCACCTCGGTCTGATATAAAAATAGTAAGTAGCAGCCCATTATCGTCCCACTGCTGGACATAGGCTTCCTTGCTCGTAAGAAAGAGGGTTTTTAGAGCATTGACCCGCCACACTGTTCCACACAAGTTACAAGTGCACTCTCTATTCCTTCACTCTCATAGTCCAATGTGACTGGTATCTGACACGACCAGTGGCACAGGACAAATATTGAGAAAATGTCATTAGGGAAGATAATCTTGTTAGAAAACTCAACATCAATTTTTAAATTCGAACCCAGGCCCTTCTGTAGTTGAATTGACCAGTAGACCAATTAGGGAGTCCTCTTCCCTTCTTAATGTATTCGTCTATAATTTGATCCCTTTCAGGGTCCGGAAGGTATGACGGCTCTACATATAGCAGCTCAATATGGCAGCGAGGGCGTGTGTTCGATACTACTAGACAATGGGGGGGCCCAAGTGGACCCTAGGGATGATGGGGACTGGACCCCCCTTGTCAGGGCCGCCGAGAACAAACACGCTAACGTGGTCAAGTTAGTAAATTGTAATACATAGAGATACTGTTTGTTGTACAAACATAAAAAATTAAAAGTGCGGGCGTACAAAATATCATGACAGAAGTTTTAAGTCTTGTTTATATTTATACAAATCTAAAACTTTAGCTTTCCGAGACTTAAATGGAGGGGAAAAGGAAGATATGTTAGGAATTTAATTGTCATTAAGATAGTAAGAATGTCGAAGATTAATAAAAATTATTTATTGTAAATAAAGATGTCACGCGTTTTTGTCAATATTAGTAATCATCAATTAAATCTTGTTTTTGCATTTGAAATTTAGTAAAGAGAATTTATGAAATATTTTTATTTTTTGAAAAATAATATGTTAAATTATTGAATGACGAGTGGCAAACTAAAATGCCACAGGTTATTTGTAAACATTAAAACTACCTAACCTTCAAATTAATTTGCATAAAAAACTCTGCACATCTTCGTGATGCTAATCACGCGCTTCATCTGTAAAAGTTTTACCCTCATGCGCTTAAAGGTTTCTATTGACCTAATTGTTTGACATCGCCGCCTCCATGTCACCAGGTTGCTGCTGGCTCATGATGCTGATCCATCAGCCAGTGACCACGAGGGCAACCTCGCCGTGCACTGGTGTGCCTTGAGTGGGGATGCGCGCTCGTTATCCTTATTGCTGCGGGCCGCACCGCACACACTCAACGCACCCAACGCACATACCGACACACCGTTGTAAGTATACGCGGTCACAGTAACCATGGGATAAGTAACTAACATATCTGTTATTTGCTATTTCACTGGTAAAATAACAAGTAACAAAAATAACTAACATTTAAAATAGGGTTATTGAGTTATTGTCAATATTTTAACAGTGTAGTCAATCAAAATATACTTTACTATAGCCCACTTAAGGCTCAAAAAGCTAGTTGGTAACAAATTTCCGATTCAGAATATACTAAACTAATATATTATCGCATTTTAATTTAGTTGATGCGGTAATAAGTTTACAGTAGGTAGGTAGGTAGCATTAACTAAAAATGTTTGCAGTAGATAGGTAGGCTAGCGGGTCGTAGGTCTACGGATCACACAGCACGAGGAGTGTTAAGGGCTCAATCTTCACTGCCCTGTCTAGTCCGCGGTGCTGTTCTAGGTAGCTTGACAGCACTCGTGGCAGACGACCATGCAGCTCCCGTAGAAGATTAGGCGCTCGCTCCGTGTTAGATCTAGGAGGAGTAGGAGTCGGAAGAACTCTGGAAGTCGTCGAAAGTGGGCGTTTTAGACTTTGTCCGCTTTGAATAGTTGGCCCGCAACATTGATTTTCGGCTTCGATTTAATGCTGGTCACGAAATATTCAGTGGTGATTCACAGCATTAAATAGCTATCAATGGTGCGACCATCAATGACATTTTTACAAAAAAATATAAGATTTAGATTAACAATTATAAGTACCCACTAAAGTTTAAGATTGAGTAGGTTGAGTAGAACAAATTACACTTATGCTACTAGACAAGTGAATAATGATTAAATATGTTAGCGATATTAATTTAAGGACACATATTAGGGAATATTATTTGACGATTCAAAAGTGCTGTAATATGCCTACTTGAGTAAAGATTTTTTGATTTTATACTATAGACATACAGCATCACGCCTCATTCCCATAGGGGTAGGCAGAGACCACGTCCTTCCATTTGCCACGACCCTTGCATATCTCCTTCGCTTCTTTCATTCTCATTAAACCTTTCATACAAGTTCGTCGGTTTAGAGTACTCTTGACCTGGCCGTTATTTAAAATGTCCTGGATTTGGTCCAGGAACGTTCGCCTTGGTCTTCCCCTTCCAACTTTCGCATTCACTCTTGACTCATAAATCCTTTTTGTCAGTCTCCTTTCATTCATTCTCTCTACATGCCCAAACCATCTAAGCATACCTTTCTCAATTTGAGTCACTACTTCTTCTTTTAAACCACAACGTTCTCTTATCACACTATTTACTCTGTCACTCAATTTTAGTCCACTCATGCTTCTCAACGCTCTCATTTCTACCGCATTTATTTTACTTTTGTGATTCTTCTGCCATACCTAACTTTGACAACCATACATAAGTGTTGGCACCAACACTCTTGCCTAGACCATGATAAAATTCATTGATGGTTATTGTTTTTCTTCATTGGGACTCAAAAGTCCCGTTCCCTAATAAAGAATTAACACAATGATTTAAGGTTCTATACCATTTACAATAATCAATATCAATTTATTGACTTTGTCATCTTTAGTGTGCAAGATGTGTGCAATGATTACCTTTATAGAAAATATAATTGTTTAATATGACCTGAATTTAAGGTTTTTTTTATTGTTCTCAGACACGTGGCAGCGAGGGAAGGCCATTATGCCTGCGTAGTGATACTTCTCGCGCATGGAGCCAATGTAAGTCACTAATGTTTAAATTTCAACATTGGCCATATTGGTGAAGGATTCTTTAGAGATCAGGCACTTGCTAATTTTTGATTTTAAGTCATTCAGTAAAATCGACAGCAGTCTTACAATGGAATTAATATGTTAAGAAACCTGTATCTGGATTATTCAAGTACTGTAAAACCCTACATGAAAACACAATTTCTTTTGTCATCTATAGTATACTTATAATGTATTGAAAATTTGTTAACTATTAATAAATTATTCGTTATTGATGGACGACTGCTGGACATAGGTCTCACGTAATGCCTTCCACAAGGCCCGATCTTGGGCCGCCTGGCTCCAGCGGCTACCGGCGACCTTCGTTATATCGTCGGTCCACCTTCTGGGGGGTTGCCACTCCAGGATCTTTGGCCCCCAACGTCCATCGGTCCTACGGACTACGTGCCTCGCCCATTACCACTTCAAGTTCGCGATTCGTAGGGCTGTATCGGTGACTCTGGTTCTACTACGAATCTCTTCATTTCTGATTCGATCACGTAGAGAAACTCCAAGCATAGCCCTCTCCATCGCACGCTGAGTGACCCTGAGCTTTTGCATGAGGCCCATAGTCAGCGATCACGTCTCAGAACGTTCGAAGGCTTTGGTCTTCAGGCACTGAGGGTTATCGGAAGAAAATATCTGGCGTAGTTTCCCAAGCGCTGCCCAACCGAGTTGGATTCGGTGGTTGACCTCGTTCTCGAAATTGGACCTACCTAGCTGGACTATGTGTCCCAGGTCTGTGTACTCGTAAACAATTTCGAAAGCTGAGTTCTCAACGATGATTGGGTGAGGCGGTACATAGATATTAGACATAATTTCCGTCTTATCCATGTTCATTTTCAGGCCCACCTGTTGAGAAACTATGCTGAGGTCATCGAACATTGTATTCAGATCTTCGAGAGTCTCTGCCATAATGACTACGTCATCGGCGAACCGTAGATGAGTGATGTACTCGCCCATGATGTTGATACCCAGTTCTTTCCACTCCAAAAGCTTAAAAGGGTCTTCCAGCGGCGCAGTGAAGAGCTTCAGGGAGACAACATCTCCCTGCCGCCTTCCACGCTGTGCTTTGGTCCTGTATACGGACTGACATGGTGGCGTTTTATAAAATACCATAGATTTATTTTTGTTTGAAGTTAAAAAAGTTTTATTTCACTTCAGATTATTAGATACACACCTACATTGATAATTAATCTATATACAGATTTTACTTTACAACGAACATATGTATATTAAACTAATACATTTTTATATTCGCAAAATCATTTACGTAGAATTTCCGACATAAGTCAATTTAAAAACTAAATCGATCTAGTTCTTATTTTTAACAATTTATAATAATCAAGCTAAAAATTTCTTGATTATTATAAATTGTTAAAAATAAGAACAAACATTCAAAATGCAAAACTGTCATCTATAATAGTAGAGAAGAGATTTATTTGTAATACTTGTCTCAGAGCTTCCTTATACACATTTAACACTCGAGTTCGACTCGGGATACATTATTTTCTATAGATTAAGATTTTTAAATTCGTAATATCTTTTGAATAGAATGTCTGATTTTAATAATTTGAAAAGCATTCTAAAGGTATTGAAAAGGTCTTTAATAAAATATTAAATTATATAATAGGATAATTGTCGGCACTTTATTAAGAGTTACAATTTAAAAAAGTAGTTATAGTGGCATAACTACTGTAGTTGGACATCTCGGACTTTTTGGTAGATATTAATACATTCTATAAAATTGTAGAACATTATTTGTGCTATCTGCAATAGTTTTCGCAGCGCACGCGATAACAGATTTTTTGTTTCACACCTTGGGTTACATTAATGCATTTTTCTTAAGGATCCCAATTTTTTTTAGATAGTAATATAGCCTATCAGCTGTTCAGTGAAAATGTCTATACAAACATACATGCATAGCATCACGCCTCATTCCCATTGGGGTAGGCAGAAACAACGTCCTTCCACTTCCCACGATCCTTGCATATCTCATTCCCTTCTTTCATTCTCATTAAACATTTTATACAAGTTCGTCTGTTGACAGTACTCTTGACCTGGCCCTTATTTAAAATGTCCTGGATTTGGTCCATGAACGTTCGCCTTGGTCTTCCCCTTCCAACTTTCGCATTCACTCTTGACTCAGAAATCCTTTTTGTCAGTCTTCTTTCATTCATTCACTCTACATGCCCCAACCATCTAAGCATACCTTTCTCAATTTTAGTCACTACGTCTTCTTTTATACCACAACGTTCTCTTATCACACTATTTCTTACTCTGTCGCTCAGTTTTAATCCACTAATACGTCTCAACACTCTCATCTCTACCGCATTTATTTAACTGTTGTGATTCTTCTCCCATACCCAACGTTGACTACCATACATAAGTGTTAGCACCAACACTCCACCATGCACAATCAGTCTGGCCCTTTGAGACACCATCTGACTATTCATAAAGGCGAGCATGGCACCATTTACCATATTCCCTACATTCACTGTCCTTTCAATATCACTTTTACATGTTCCATCTTTTGTAAATTTAGATCTCAAGTATACAAATTCTTTCACTTCTTCCACTTGTTCCCCATCTCACAAAATTTTGCCATTCATCATAGATTCTCTTTCAAAAAGCATTACGGCTTTCTAATAGTGAAAAAATTTTGGCAATCGGTACAATAGTTTTTGTGTGAAAACGTAACAAACGTACTTACATACAAAAACACAAATGTGTTCTCTTTGTTATACTAGTTTAGATATGATACAACACAAATAAAATTCTAACACATTCACGCACGCACACATAATGCTACACATAATCTACTATAGAAGTAGACCAACATCGAAGTTACTTAGACCATAGCGGGGTATCAGTGATTGTCTTGGCCTCCCGATTTCTAGAAGATGTAGTACGTCTTCTAGGTTTTGGAATTTGAATTTTGATATGCATAGACAACAAAGGCGCGGTGGATCTATGCTCTATAAACCATTCCTGTTAACGTGGACGTTAATAAGGTGCTATTTACATTACTTAAAAACTGTATTTGTTACCAGACAAGCCTGGAGAATATTGAGGATAAGCTGCCGATCCAGATATGCAGCGGACCTTGCCGAGACGCCATCATGCTCAACATGCAGATGACAGTGGTGCTAGGGGACAAACTGCCGCGACAACGGATCCTCTCTAAGTGAGTTGGAATTCATATGAAATTTAGAAATGATTTTTGAAACTTCATTGGCTGAGTAATATTTAAGTCTTGTTTATATTTATACAAAACCAAAAGTTTAGATATTCGAGACTTGAGGGAGGGAAAAAGGGAGAAATGTTATACGAGTTATGACAATTAAGTAATGAGACTGATTTTATTGCCGCTCTTGTGGTAAACCTGTGACCTTGAAATTCCCTTTCCCTTTTTCGGCATCCCTCCCCTCTCCACAGATATGTGTACCATAGCTCTAGCTTGTTTAGTTCGCCTGCTGCGTCAAGTTGAGTAGACGTGTGTTTGTAGTGCTCGCCACGAAAATGGAAAAACAAAATCAAGGGCAACGCGTCACGCTTCGGAAACGAACGCTAAAATTGTAAAAGTGTATGGTGATAGTGCGGAGGACGAGGTGCGGAGTGGGAGACGTCGAGGTGTTCCACCGGGGAAAACTGTGAATCAAGTCTACTATTGCCGAGTACTCGAAAGATTGCGAAAACGAGTCAACAGGGTGCGCCCAGACATCGCTTGTAACTGGATCCTTCATCACGACAACGCGCCGTGCCACACCGCCCACAGCGTGTCCCAGTATTTGGCCTCTAAAGGGATCGCCGTGTTGCAACAGCCGCCTTATTCGCCCGACATGTCGCCCTGTGACTTTTTTCTGTTCCCTAAAACATAATCGGTGGTCAAAGGAACCCATTTTGAGTCAATTACGGACATCCAGGTGGCCGTGACTAGGGTACTCTCGGACATCCCAGTCGAAGCGTTCCAGAAATGTTACCGAGCATGGAAAACGCGCTGGAATCGCTGTAAAGCTGCCCAAGGGATTTACTATGAAGGAGATGGCAGAGTTGTAGAATAATATTCAAATATACGGCTTTTATGGAATCAGTCTCATTACTTAATTGTCATACCTCGTATATATGTCAATAGATGCCACCAAAAAGTTTATTGCGCTTTCATAGATTTAGAAAAGGCCTATGATCGAGTGGTTTGGAATGAGCGGTGGTCAACGTTATCTACGTATGGGGTGAGAGATAATCTGATTCAAGCATTGAAGCCTCTCTATGAGGGTTCTAGTGCTTGTGNAGCGTACACGGAGTGGTTTCCTGTCGAAAGAGGTGTTCGACAGGGATGTGTTGCGTCACCATGGCTGTTCAACCTATTCATGAATAAATGTTTGACAGATTTAAAAGAAAGTATTTATGGGCTAAGAATGAATGAATTACTCATCAAATGTTTACTCAACGTTGATCATCAATGAATACTTGCATCATCCGCTAATGAGCTACTGGAGATGGTTAATATTATGAATGAAGCTTTGAAAAGGAAAAGAATGAAAGTCAATGTAAACAAAAAGACGGTTATGCTTTTTGAACGAGAAGAATCTATGATGGATGGCAATATTTTGATAGATGGGGAACAAGTGGAAGAGGTGAAAGAATTTGTATACTTGGGATCTAATTTTACAAAAGATGGAACATGTGAAAGTGATATTGAAAGGAGAGTGAAGGCAGAGAATACGGTAAATAGTGCCCTGCGCGCCTTTATGAATAGCCAGATGGTGTCCAAAGGGCCAGACTGGCTTTGCATGCAGGAGTATTGGTGTCAACACTTATGTATGGTAGTGAAAGTTGGATGTGGCAGAAGAATCACAAAAGAAAAAAAAATCCGGTAGAGATGAGAGCATTGAGAAGTATGAGTGGAAACAGAGTGACAGAGTAAGAAATAGTATGATAAGAGAATGTTGTAGCATAAAAGAAGATGTGGTGACTAAAATCGAGAAAGGTATGCTTAGATGGTTGGGGCATGTAGAGAGAATGAGTGAAAGGAGACTGACAAAAAGGATCTATGAGTCAAGAGTGAATGCGAAAGTTGGAAGGGGAAGACCAAGGCGAACGTTCATGGATCAAATCCAGGATATTTTAATTAAGGGCCAAGTCAAGAGTACTCTAAACCAACGAACTTGTATGAAAGGTTTAATGAGAACGAAAGAAGCGAAGGAGATATGCAAGGATGGTGGCAAGTGGAAGGATGTTGTCTCTGCCTACGCCTATGGGAATGATGCGTGATGCTATGTATGTATGTAAGCCGATAGATGGCGCTGGCGCTCCGGAAACTATGACTCCGATTTATATATCTATTGAATTACTCTTCTCTTTTGCACCTCATACCTAAATTATCCCAACTATGTCTCCGTCCTTAAGGTTGTCTGGAAGAAATCGCTTCAAAGCGAAAAGACGGCCTATTGTGCGTCACAAATCGATTTCCAGCTTCCTTTTTTTATGTATTTTTAGGCATGATGTGGTTCAATAAAATGTTAAAATAAAAGGAAATAATTTGATTGTCCCCAGTGACATATCGAATGGACGCGAGCCGCTCCCGGTGCCGTGTGTCAATGAGGTGGACGACGCCGCGCTCCCTGAGGACTTCGTGTACGTGTCGCAACACGTGACCAACACGCACGTGCCTATCGACGACACCGTGGAGACCATGCAGGTATATTCTAATACAAAAATTCTTTATTCAAGTAGCCTTTTAAAACACCTTTCACGTCCGCAACGTACGTACGTCCGTTGCGTTCAAATGGTCTACTTAGCGGATTCCTCTTTTGTCTACAATTAAATTGGCATTAAACGAATCGTAATACATAAAAATTTTTATGTTACTAAAACCACAAGTTCTCGTTATTTCTTCCTTTAGTTAAAGTTTTCTTAAAATTTCAAGAGTGTATAGATTAAAATGATCTTTATTTCGGATTGAACAGGTCAAAATACGTACCCTTAGGTTGGTCTGTCAACAACAACAAAATACTTTATTGCCCAAAAAATAAGTCTAACATATAAAAAAAAACTTACAGGCAACCTTGCAGACTAGGACTTAAAGATAACATATGGGTTGGTGTAAAAAATATTAATAGATAGACATACATATACCTACATACTAATATATACTTAAATAATATAAATACATATTATGCATGATCCTCTAGTGATGATGAGAGATAATGAGCCTTTTTCCACATTTTGAAGTGAAACTTCTTTAGGCGCATGAGCGTAAATTTTTTATAGATGAAACGCGTGATTGGCGTAACAAAGATGTGTTTTTTATGCTCATTCGTTTCAAGGTTAGGTAGCTTTAATATTTACAAATAACATGTGGCATTTTAATTTGCCACTCGTTTTTAATGGATTAATATACTATTTTTTATAAAATATAAATATTTCATTAATTCAAAAACAAAATTTAATTATTAATTTGTAATATTAACAAAAAAACACGTGGCATTTTTATTTACTTTTCGTCATTTGAGATTTCAATAAATTATATGTATTAATTGTCGACACTTAATATTTTAATTACTACTAAATTCCTAACCTTTTCCCTCCCTCTGAGTCTCGGAAATGTACAGTTTTAGATTTGCTTAAATATAAACAAGACTTAAAAATTTGTTTGCCAAAGAAGTTTCACTGCTGACATTTGTGCTTTTAATTTTTATTTGTGTGTACTTGTTATAGAAAAATTGTTTTTACGTGCTGTAGGGTTGTGCGTGCGCGGACGCAGAATGCGGGTCGGGCGAGTGCGCGTGTTGCGTACTGGGAGTGCGCCGCTGGTACTCCCGTGGGAGGTTGCCTGCTAACTTCCCACATCACGACCCTCCCATGCTGTTTGAGTGCAACCAGACCTGCGCCTGCAACCTGGTAAGATATTGCAACAAACACCATCACATTTCATTTTTATTCACTTTGTTGACATTTTTTATTTACTTGTTGTACATACTAAAAGGAACTCTGCTCGATGACCTCAGCAGAGTTTCTCAACAGGTGGGCCTGAAAATGAACGTGGATATGACGAAAATTATGTCTTATATCCATGTACCGCCTCACCCAGTCATCGTTGAGAACTTAGCTCTCAAAATTGTTGACGAGTACACATACCTGGGACATATAGTCCTGGTATAAGTAAGTCCAATTTCGAGAAGGAGGTCCAACTCGGTTGGGCTGCGCTCGGTTACGCCAGATATTTTCGTCAGTGCCTGAAGACCAAAGCCTTCGAACAGTGCGTTTTGCCAATGATGACCTACAGTTCTGAGACGTGGTCGCTGACTATGGGCCTCATGCGGAAGCTCAGAGTCACTCAGAGTGCGATGGAGAGGGCTATATTCGGAGTTTCTCTACGTGATCGAATCGGAAATGAAGAGATCCGTAGTAGAGTCACCGACATAGTCCTGCGAATCGCGATCCTGAAGTGGCAATGGGCGGGGCATATAGTCCGAAGGACCGATGGGCGTTGGAGGCCGAAGGTGCTGGAGTGGCGAACCCGCACCGGGCGGCGCAGTGTATGGAGACCCCCCACAAGGTATACGGACGATATAAAGAGGGTCGCCGGTAGCCGATGGAGCCAGGTGGCGCAAGATCGGGCCTTGTGGACGTTATTAAGTGAGACCTATGTCCAGTAGTGGACGTCCATCGGTTGAATCGACGACGACGACATACCACATAAGTTCAAAAGGACATTTAATACTATGTAAATTATTGATGTAGAAAAGGAGTTTTTATCACTTTCATGCGAGTTCTTCCACCTTCTAACCTTAACTTAGTTAACGTGTGTAAATGTATGTAGGTTAATATGTAAAGTAACGCCATATTTAATGCGACTATTTAGTAAAGATGGCAAGACTACTATTGTAAATTAAAATGAACCTTATGTAGTAGACTTAAAGTATATTTTAAAATAAAATAAAAACAGTTATAACATGATTTGATATATTGTAAGTAACAAATATCTTCATTCGTTTAAAACGTACTTTACGTTTACGTACTTACAATTTATTAATGTTACCATCCTTACTATCATACATCTACAATACATAATATTAAAAAATAAATAAAATTAAATGCTTTATTGAATACGACAAAATAATGATTACAATGATTTAATTTAAGTAATTCTAATATATACAATGTCCCAAATTATGGGATCCTCTGTAGATGAACTAGTTTAAACTGTATTTCGGCTTAAAGCACCAATCTCCATTAAAAAAAAATACACATGTCATACAAAGTACACATGTCAGAAGTAAAACTTCTTTCGCGAACATATTTTTAAGTCTAAAACGGCTATACAAATCTAACACTTTAGATTTCCGATACTTGGAGGGGAAAAGGTAGATATATTTGTCATTATAATATTATAATATAATATAATAAATAATTAAAGAAAGAAATTAATAATTAAAGTTTGTTTTTGAATTTAATATTTAGAATTTATGAAATATTTTTATTTTAGGAAAACAGTATATTAAATGACGAATGTAAAATTAAAATACCACATGTTATTTGTAAATATTATAAACTACCTAACCTTCAAACGAATTGGCATAACAAACGCTGCACATCTTCTACGAGGCTGAAGAAGTTTCACTTCAAAAAACATCGTGTCAATTGTGACATTGGAAAAAGAGGTAATCTGTAAAGTGAAGCTAACCTGTACATCTCATTTTCTCCCACGTTAAATCTTATGTGTATCTTTTTATAGTCTCTTTTTCGTTTCATCGACTTTCAAATCAACGATGCTATAGAAGTCTTCACATCAAAAACATTGCCTTCTCTGTTTCTATTTAGAAACGCTGCACCAACCGTGTGGTGAGTCGTATTGAAGCCACTGGTTCCCTGGCGGTGCATGTTGAGGTGTACCGCACGGAGCACTGCGGCTGGGGGCTTAGGACAAAACAACGGGTGCCCCGGGGGGCTCTCGTGGCGCTGTACAGAGGAGAACTACTGGGCCACGAGCAGGCCGACTCCCGCTCCAACGACCAGTACATGTTCGCGCTGGACCTTAAACCGGACCTGCTGGAAGTAAGCACAAATATTGTTTTTAAACTGTAAACAAATAGTTTATTTCGATTTTTTTTCCTCCAATACAAAGTGCTATTGGTTAACGTAAAAAAATAGGAACTTTCTACTTGCCCTATTTCCTATAAGCCCATCAGAATTAATAACTTGATGTAATTTAAGTTAAACTATTTAATATTGAAATTGTTTTACTTGAGAAAAGCTTTGATTATTTAGTGTTAGTTTAGTTTGCCTCATCCTTGCCTATATAGGATTTTATTAGCATTTTGTGACATTTAGTTTATTCCAATGGTTTAAGCAAGCCGTGCTCGTTTCTAGAAGGTGTAATCTATGACAAGTTCAATGGTATTTAAACACACTTTCAACATAAAAAAATTGTATACCTATTAAGTTTTAAGTGATCACTGTCTATAGTAATATATTTATTGCACAATAAACACGAAGTGGAGAGAGGGGGAACCATCTGTTTAAAATACGGTTAGCGCTGTTAGCGCTGGGTTAGAGTGAGAGATGAGGATCTTGCCTACTGTTCCCGTATGCGCGAGAGAATAGGTAGCCAGAGACTGGTGCCGTAACGGAGTAGCTTACCCTTCCATAAGAAGTTATCACTTTAATAAGCCCTGACATGATGATAAGACCTATTTCTACCATTATTGTACAGTGAATATGCGTCACAGCTCTTGTGATGGTATTATTTGTATTTGATGGTGCAGGAGTGCGAGGACAAGCGTCAGCTGTGCGTGGACGCGGCGCGCTACGGCAGCGCGGCGCGTTTCATGAACCACAGCTGCCGCGCAAGCGTGGCGCCTGTGCGCGTGTTCGGCGCCACGCGTGACCTGCGCCTGCCGCACGTGGCGCTCTTTGCGCTGCGTGACCTGCCTGCCGGTGCACCGCTCACGTGAGGCACCCACCGACACCGACAACGGCACAGACACTCACGCCCTGGATACAGACAGACATATCTTGGATACAGACAGACACCCCGTATATAGGCAAACAGACAAACACATCTTGGATATAGACAGACACCCCCTACATACAGGCAGACAGACAGACACATCTTGGATACAGACAGACACACCTTGGATACCTATCTGTATCCATCCATCTGTATCCATACATACAGGCAGAGACAAACACATCTTGGATACAGAAAGGCACCCCTTGCATACAAACACATAGACAGACACATCTTGGATACAGACAAACACCCCCTGCATACAAGCAGATAGACAAATACATCTTGTATACCGACAGGACACCCCCAGGATACAGGCAGACAGACAGACACACCTTGCGTGCGAATATACTGTATACAATGCACTCGCCTTGTAGCAGACACACTACACACCTGTACACACATATATCTAAGTGTACAGATACACTTGCACACTGTGTAGACACACACAAGAACACTGTTTAAAGACCCGCGCCCTATATACAAAGACACCTGTGCACATCAGACATACGCACACCAACATTGACATACAACACGTACGTCTTTTTTTGTAACAAACTCCCTCACCATAAAGTTTCCTTGCATATATTGCTACTCGGCGATAGCATCGTCTTGTACTCTATGCTTAAGTTAATGTTTATACTCCCTGTATTGTTTGTATTGTACAATAAAGTATTTCTTATTTAAAATAGAAGTTATTTTTGGGTCTATTAGTGCAGAAAGAGAAAGAATATGGAATTCAATATTTTGAGAATATTAGTTACAAAATGAATATGGCCATCGCTGTACTACTACATTAAATTAATCTTACTTTGACTTTTAGGGGAGATTTTGTAAATATTAATATGTTCTATAGTATCTGCGGTGACATCCAAGTGCGGGTGTGATCACGGTGGAGGCGATCCGTCCTCGCCTCGAACAATGGTTAGATAGGCGGCACGGATCGCTTACCTTTAGGCTGGTGCAAGTACTGACCGGACACGGATGTTTCGGAAAGTACTTGCATCAGATAGCACGACGGGAAGAGTCCTCTATCTGCCATCAGTGTGGTGCGCCTGCCGATACGGCGACCCACACTATGGCAGAATGTCCGGCTTGGGGACCACAGCGACATCCACTGATGTCCCTCATCGGAGCGGATCTCTCACTGCCAAGTGTAGTGGGCGCCATGCTTGACAGTGAGATAGGATGGAATGCAGTTGCCTCCTTCTGCGAAGCCGTCATTTCTCTGAAGGAGGCAATGGAGCGAGTACGAGAAGCTGCAGCGGATGCTGCTCCCCTAAGGAGGAGGAGGCTGGGTGGCAGGAGGCGTCTTTACGAACGCCTCTTGTCTCCTCCTTGAACATCCTCAGTCGGTTCACCCGGGAGTGTCAGAGTGAATGCGCAAGGGAGCCTCTGACACTCCACATTCAGGGTGAGAAGGGTGTCGCTGGGTTTTAGTGGGTATTCTGGCCTTGCCGGTGAGTCCCACACTCCCTGCCTAATAGCAGGGGTGCGTAAATGCATTTCCCAGCGAGGAAAAAAAAAGGTATCTGCGGTGACAAATTTTTTGTGACATTTTTTATCACACGCAGGGTTACATTAATGCATTTTTATTAGTGATCCCTATTTTTTTTTAAGTATATGTAGTGTATATAGCCTATGTTTTCGGTGAAAATGCATCTGGTAAAAAAGTTTTTGAAAACAATCTAATAATTTTAGTGTAGAAACATTACAAACATATATACTTACATACAAAAACACAAATGCTTCTGTAATATTAGTTTAGATAACTAAAATACACAATCACAAATGCACAAGTGCACACATACATACACACACAAGTACATCACAAACGTAAGTATACCAAGTACAAACAGTCCCACTCACTCACTCGCACATTGGTAACACTGCACATACTCTGTCACTACTCACACTCACCACAATACCACAATGCACGCGGATTCTCTGATATGCAGTTAGTTTAATTTATGATAAAGAACGACTACTAAAAACAAAAATAATTTCACTTTCAGGTTTGACTATGGCGATAAATTCTGGTCGGTGAAATCCAAATATATAAAATGCGAATGTGATTCCCCGGACTGCAGATATCCTACGAAGACGGTGGATGAAGTGGAATCATAAAATTAAATTACAATAAAAAGTATTTGCCTATCATTATATTAGATTATTTAATGTGTATATAAATATAATTATATTACATATTTAATTTTGTAAGAATGAGACTGTTATTTCATAGGATCCTATATAATTAAACAATAAGTTTAGAGGCTGCTTGGTTTTATTTCATATCTATAAATAATGACTACAGTTATAATTATTGCAAATAACTTTTTAATATATTTTTTAAATTTGGTAACAAATAGGATAATCATCTAGGGGAGAGTGTATTTATACAATTCTCTCGAAGCTGATTTTCTATATGATTAAACCGATTTCAGTAAAGGTATGTCTGATATGTCACTATGCTATGTGAGTGTGGTCCTTTACTCACATCAGCGAAAACAACTTTATACTAAAACTAGCGGCCCGTCCCGGCTTCACACGGGTAGACATAAATAGGTACAGATATTTAAGTTATAAGCGTGATAATTAAAACGACCATGAATCACTAAATTAGAAAAAAATTGTATGCTTATCGTAAAGCCTCCCTGTACACTACGTGAAGAAAACTCTCCAATACGACGAACTTTTGCTAATCTCGCTTGAGAACTATACGACCTTCTTCTAGGCATATTGCTATGTAGGATATTTATTTTAAATCAAAGAAATTAAGAATAAACTAATAATAAGAAATTATTCGAGTTCAATGAGATAGTTCTGAAAAGAACTTTTTAAGTGAAGCATTAAAATGTGTTAAAAAAAACTCGAAATGTTCAATGTCGCTTGCGTCCACTGCGTAAGGAGCCGACCGGCTGCCTAGTTCATAATGGTGCACCCCCATCTCCCGCACTGCCCCTCTCTCGTCGAGTTAGTATTTTTATTTTAATTTCATGATATCTTTTGAACGGAATATCCGATTTCAATAATCCAAAAATTAATCATCAGGTATTGAGACAGTCTTGAATATTAAATTATTTGGATAAAAATTTATAAATGATATGGATAACACGGTCTGATTTTGATCGGTATTTCTTTCAATTTGTTAAATGTAAAAAAGTAGTTAAAATGACGTAACTACAATAGTTAGAGATACGGTCTCTCGAGGTTTTTTTATAGATATTGATGTATTGTATAATGTTGTCGAACATTTTTTGTCCTATCATGAATACTTTTCACAGCGTATGCGATGAAAGACATTTTATGGCTAATTTTTTTAAACCTTTGGTTGGTTTTAGTAGGAATTTCTAAAGTTTTCTATAGTAATCTAGTACTAAATATTACTCAGTGATAATGTAGCTTTCTAACGAAAAAAGAATTATTTAAATCGGTTCAGTATTTTTGAGTTTAATCGTTACATACAAAAATACAAATCTTTTCTCTTTATAATATTAGTGTAGATTAAGAGAGTCACGAATGAGTTTAACTTTTTACTCTATGATAATATAAAATGATTGCTCTACAATGCTGGTACCCAGTACCATAAAACAAGCTACTAACAAAAAACACAGTCCGTCAAATCGGCGACTGACATTATATACATATATACATTGACATTTACTCAAATTTGAAGTTTCAACTTATAACGGACTTTTAAGTGATTATAAATACAACTGAACAAGATTTGAATTGTGTTTAAAAACTCTCAAATTTGTGTTTCACATTATTATAAATGTGTGACTGAAGTTAATTATGAACGGAAATACGGAATCAACGTCGAATAGTATTAAATTTGTACCTGTACCCATGTCGGCTCTGCTTGCTAATTTGGTTCCTTTTCAAACCCAAGTGCAAACTCCGGACTCAAGTATCTCGACAGACGATAGCGGCGATGACTCCTTTAGAGAGATAGCGACATCCAAAACACCGACTTTAAAGAACAAGAAGTCATCAACCCCACAATACAAGAATAACAAAGATGTTAAAGCCTTTGCATCTGAAAGGAAAATATCGAAACATGACAAAGAAAATATAGTCTCACGCAATGTTACAGAAAATAATATTACACAAAAGCAACTTCAAACACCTGCATATTTAAATTGTGAAGCGACAATGCGTAATATGTTGGCGTCGCAAGGCATTTACTCCCAAAACGACGCAATAAAGAATAATTCAGCTCAAAAGAAAACACCAGAGCCTAAAGTTTCAAACAATTGTCAAAAAGTTAAAACAGTGACTCCTAAAATAAAATCTGGTATCAGAAAGTTTACACCCAATTCAGGGAAACGAAGTCAGAAAAAAACTCCATTGCAAACTTCTATACAAAATAGGAATAAAGTTAGATGTGAATTATTTAGGAATAATCAGAAAGAAGAAGCACAGACACCTTTATCAGAGTCTAAGCCTGCTCATATTCCTGTGCCTGTTCCTGACACTCCATTAAACAAAAAATCTATCCCTGCTTCATATGCAGCAACACCATCTTACCCCCAAGGGATAGGCAGCATGCCAAATAATTCAAAAGTTTTATTTAAAACTACATGCATCAAAGACAAAAAATATATGTATATAAAAAAACTTGGTATTGGAGGTTCTAGTGAAGTTTATAAGGTAAGGAACAAATGTATCTAAATTTGAATCTTTTAAAAATCAAAAAGTTCTGTAAGGTTATGGTCTATTGAATTTTTTTTAGTTTGTTCATCTATCTACCACTGATTCAGAAATTTAATTCAAATGAAGAAACCAGCAAGCAACTCAGTAGTTTAGTTATAAGTTTATATTTCGTTATATCAAGCTTATATGGGCATCTGATCCTTACTAATATTATAAATGCAAAAGTAATTCTGTTTGTCGAGCTTTTATTCCGAAAGCTTCAGCTTTAGCTTTTTGAAAGGATATAGTACATTTTAATACTACTTTTCGATGTGAAAAAAGGGTGCTGAGGTATAAAAGTATTGGCATTTTTAGAGCTGCAAGCTTGAAACTTATTTCTTATTCTGATTCAATATATATCATTTAAAGTTCGTAAAACATAATATAAAAGTTTGTTAAAATAACAATCCTAACTCATATTATAAATGTGAAAGTAAATCTTTCTGTCAAAGTAATAGTTACCAACAATTTTTATTTTCTTATTTGATCTTAACTCTGTAGGTTTTAGAAGTGGGCACTTCAAATGAATATGCAGTGAAATGTGTATACTTAGCCACTGACCAGGAGTTGGCGCAAGGTTATATTAATGAAGTAAGACTATTGAGAGAATTACAAAACTCTGACCGTGTTATACGACTATATGACTAGTGAGTATTTAAGCGATTAAATTTTATTCAATTTCAATTGTAAAATTCCATGTTTATTTTAATATCAGTTGCGATTAAAATTGCGATTGCTTATTATTGCGATTAAAATGTTAGGGGAGAGGCGTAGAAGTTAAACCTTCAAAAATGTTTGTTTCAAGATAATGATGAATGTAAAATGTTGGCAAGAGGATAAGTGTAGGTTTTAGTAATTATTTAATGTTAACTACCACTATGCCTTGGTGCACACAGCCACAAATATAACGAATACTTTATAATACTCCATATCTCATTGTCTCCCATTTTAAATCTTATGCATTTATGTGTCTCTCTTTTTACTGTCACTTCTTTGTTTCTGTGACTTCCTAATCACAGGGATGCTAAATTGTTTAATATATCAACTGTAAAGTTGAAATCCTTTAAGTTATTAAGTCAGCAGTGAGTCTTGGAGCAACATTCCCATACTAGATCAGATTTATACTAATTATACACTTCATTGTACATTTAATTTCTATAATATAAAATAAAATAAACATGTATAACTTTGAGTTATTTAGCTTTTAAGTTATATAAATTTGTTAATGATTCTCTCAAAGAATGTTAGTCGTTTTTGTTTATAATTATATTTCTTTTTATTGTTAAATTGTTGTGTGTTAGTTTATATCTTACAATGGGGCTGGCGTGTATTATTAAAAATAAAAGCCCCTTAAAAACAAAAGAATAAAAAAAGAAAAAAATATGAGAGCCATAAAAGTATATGCTATCTTATTGCTAGAAAGCGATTTCTTCTAGACAACTTTTTAGGGTTTAAAAAGCTGTAAGTAATAGTATATGTAATATAACAACAAATACATACAATATTATCTATAACATACATATATAGCTTTACAAAATGTGTAAGTATATACAAATGTTGTCATCATATATAAATAAAAAATGTTTGTAAGTTGTATATATGCCAATCTTTAAATAATAGCCTAATCTTTATTTAACATTGGTATGATATAAACTGTGATATGTTATTTTTGTTTATAGTGAATATGATCGACAAAACCAATTTCTTCGCTTAGTATTGGAAGTAGGGGAGACTGATTTGTCATCCTTCCTAAAGGCCCGAGGTTCTGGTCTGCCACCAGCACTAGTCTTACATTACTGGGAGGAAATGTTGCAAGCTGTTAGCTATATACATGAAAATGGTGAGATAACTTAAATTAAAATATATTATTATCACCAAGTGATAGATTGCAGGGTTTTTGTTCTCAAAACTTGAACAGCGATGACCTAACTAATGTTGTGTATAAAACTGTATTCCAAAAGGAGAAAGGTAGATTTCATTTAGATTTGAATTCTGTTCGAAAGAATCTCAACAGTCAAAGTGTTTACTGTTTTGCTCCCAAGGTATTACAGTAATAGGCCTTTGAATTTTATAAGTAACGATTTTTTTTATGTATTCTAAGTATAAATAATAATGATAGTTAATACCAAAAAATATTTTAATTAAAATTATATACATTATAATTGAATTCTAAATATCCCAAACTAAAATTGCGCAACGAGTAGTCGCCATGTTTGTGACGTCATCATATTTAAATTTAAAACGTTTTAATTAGTTTTGTGCTAACGTGAGGAGAAATTAACATTGTGACGTCACCAGGGCCGGAAGGGCCCAGATGGGTGACAGGCCGAGGCCCGAGACTATATGATGATAGAAAAAAATATATATGTCAACGAGGTAATAAAGCAACCATTGACTGCTTTGTTACTTGGGCAATGATGTCCTAGTTTTGGGTTTTGTAAAAGTTGGGACAAAAGTCTCGCTACCTTTTTGATTGCCTATAACTTTGTTCAAAGAAAAGATTGAAAGAAAGGTTTGGTTTTTCATAATAAGTTTATTTGATATTTGGTCTTTACATTTTTTTTCGTTATGATAGGAAAATCCCCTAAATGAAGACCGTGATTCTTTTTAAGGCATTTTTCATGAGTCCTGCCATATCTCAGGCTGAATTTCTTCAATTTCGTAACGAGTACTGTGTTTAAAAAAAATCCATTGTATGAACGAACTATCTGATCTAGTTTTACGTTTAGGTCACAAGAGCTGGGGCCCAGCCTGCGCGGCCACCTTTCCTACGGTTGCCACAGCAAGCCACAGGTCAGAGGGGCCCCGTGCAGGCTAGGGCCCGGATAGCAAATGCCACCTCGACTATATGGCCAGTCCGATGCTAGACAACACACACGTGTGTTAGTTCGGCTACTGTCGACATACTTAGAGCACCCTGTTTAAAAAAACTTTTTAATTTAGGCGAACAAATAAAAATAGTTTTATTTTTATTAAAAAAAAACAAAAAAAATTACACATCTCGACTTTAGGGACCCAGGGAAATGAATCCTCTTGCTCTACTATTAGGACATCCGAGGATCACTCGCGCATTCTGGATGAGTCTGAATGATAGTTATTGAAGAGGGAAGGACGTGTGCAAACATGCACTGCTATATACCCCTTTTGGTGGTCGAAGGAATATTCTACAAATTGTACTGTATGGCAGGCGTGATCCATGCGGACCTGAAGCCGGCCAACTTCCTGCTGGTGTGCGGGAGGCTGAAGCTGATCGACTTCGGCATCGCATCAGCCGTGGCAGGCGATGCCACGAGCGTAGTGCGCGCGCAGGCCGCCGGCACCTACTCCTACATCAGCCCCGAGGCTTTAATGGGCGGCGCTGGCGGCTACTCCAACACCACCAACATCAAGGTAACACTCACTATTCCAGATAGTTCATTGGCATTCTTCTCGTATCATTGTGTTGTAAAGCAGTATTACTCCCACAACAGTACCAAGGCGCTCATGATGAGCGCGAACGGCTATTCCATCACCACCATCATCAAAGTAGCATTGAAATGTGATGCTTCTTCCTCCTTTCCTTGTAGTATGTGAATTTTATTATAAGAAGTGTAGTGGAATATTATTTGTCACTATTAACATACAAGATTAACATCAGGATGAATAAATGGAATTACAGAGATATGTATATATTTATTTATGTAATTATTTGTATGTATTTACAATATTCTGTATATATCTGTTATTATTATTTTTAAAAATTGCATGCCTATTTATTTATAAACACCACTTAACTTCTCTCTCCTTTCTTTGACGGGTTCCCTAACGCCAGGGTTGTCTAGAAGAGATCGTTAATGAGCGATAAGACCGCCCAATTGCGCACTAAAAGTACCTGATACTGAGTAATTGCTAATCTATTTTTAGCGTGGTGTTCAATAAAGAATATTATGTGGTTACTTCAATACCATCAACAATTAGGCCTTCATCAAAACTATCAGTTGCTGGCATCCTTCTTATCTCCTCATGTTATAAAGCACACATAAGTCCCAAGTCGCTCATGATCGCACGGGCTTCTATCCCATCACCACCAACATCATGGCAGCATTCAAAGTACATAAGCTTCATCCTCATCTCCTTGTAGTATGAGAAACGATTAGATTACATTAGAACAGTGAACGAACATGGTCAGCTACTCCAATAACTCCAACAATTAGGGTCTTTACCCAAACAAAGTGATATAATCCAGCTATAATCAGCTGAGCTTGTAATTTGGTTTGCCCAACCAAGGTTATTAACTAAAAAAAACTAAGCGTTAAGCAAACACAGCATTCTGTTGAGCAAGGGAAGTATCCAAAAGCCTTAGTCCAAACCTTTGCTCATTACAACATCCAAAATGTTTTACCTTTTACAACCAAAATATTTTTAGTTCAACTGGTTATGCAAATGGCCATGAGGGAACGAATGTACTTTTTTTTTCAAGTAGGTCACCACATGCTGTTTTCTGATTTGACAATGTTCTCCCTTGATAGTATATGATGGTACAGTCAATGTACTGCTAGATGATTTCACTTTACCTATAGTTATGATGCAATACCTTTTTGACACAAGCAAGATCAGATCTGGCCTTGTGCTAGAATGCGTGAGAAGCCTTAAGTAATTTGGACAAAACAAAATGGTAAGGTTTACCTGGCTATCAAGTCATGAAGGTATAAAGTGAGCAAGCGGATGAGTTGCATCGAGCAAAGGGTTCCTAGGTCCTGAACCCTGTATAGTATTATATATTAAATCACACCAACAAAACAGGACTTGGGTCTAAGGCATTCCAAAACGTTCTTGGATGCACTAAAACAAGGTTTTGACAGGTAAGGTATGCAGAGGCAATTGCACTGGGCCACTACAGTAAGTAAGTAAGCGAGTAAGTAACAGCCCATTAACGTCCCACTGCTGGCACAGGCCTCCTCACTCATATGAGAGAGGGTTTTTAGAGCTTTAGACTCACCACGCTGCTCCACTGCGGATTGGCAGGCATAGTACACAAGTGCACTCTCTATTTCTTCACTCTCATAGTACGATGTGACGGTCGTCCGACACAACTGGAGAGAGATCGGGCGCAGGACCGACGGCTTAACGTACTCTCGGAGGCAAATATTGAGAAAATCTTAATAGAAAACTCAATATCCATTTATTTTTTGATTGACCCGACCCGGGACTCGAACCCAGGACCTGTAGTCGAACATGCTAACCGGTAGACCAATGAGGCAGACAGTACAAACAGTACAAAGTAACCATGGGCATAGAGGAAGACTACTTGCAGAGCCTGCAATGAGGAAGAAGAGACAATAAGGCACCTACTGTGCGAATGCAATGGCTTAGCCAGGCTACGAAAGAGTCTACTGGGAGTGGCCTATCCACAACCAGATGACTATAACAGCTCCAACCTAAAGCCTGCTTTGACTTTTGGAATGGGTATTTTAGTACATTTAGGGGAGACTAAAGGTTGGGGTGTGTACAAAAGATCCACAAGGGATGAAGTACAACCAAAATGGATATTGATAGTGTCAGAAAGGTGTTTTATTTAAAATTTCAGATATCTTATCGTTCGGATGTGTGGTCGCTGGGCTGCATCCTGTACAGCATGGTGTATGGCAAGACGCCCTTCGGTCACATCCCTAATCTCGCTAAACTGGCTGCAATCCTGGACCCCAATCACCGCATTGACTACCCATCAGTACATCGTGAGTACTGTTTATGACATACAGAGTTATACAGAACTAGCATTTATGTTGTCTAGCATATATCTTAAATGTGTCAAGTGTCTTTCGCTTTAAGCAATCTCTAACAGCTCAAAAAGCAACCATAGGTTATTATTTACAGAAAAAAGTGTATGCCTAAAAAGTACACATGTCAGAAGTGATACTTCTTTGGCAAACTCATTTTTAAGTCTTGTTTATATTTATTCAAATGTAATACATTACATTTCCGAAACTTAGAGGGAGGATAAAAGGGAGATATCTTAGGAATTTAATTGACCAATAATTTAATTTGGTTTGATAGATATTATTTTATATTTTGTGAAAAATAGTATATTAAATAATTAAATGACGAGTGACAAATTAAAATGCCACATGTTATTTGTAAATATTAAAACTACCCAACCTTCAAACGAATTAGCATAGAAAACGCTGCACATTTACTTTGTACAAATTTGTTTTATTCACATCTAGTAGTGAAACCTTCAGAAATTTTAGATTCATGATAATGATAATCATTTATATAACATCTAATTGTGTTGAAAGTAATGCTTCATTTCACTAACATTCCTCTAAAGCATCATTTGGTAAGGGGACCCCTTAGCTAAAAAAACAATCCCTTAAAATAAAAATGGCCCCTACATGTACTTTTGCACCCTTTTATAGAATTAAGAAACAATGTATTATGCTTCCTATTTCATTTTCTCCTATGTTAAAACTTATGACTTTACATCTGCCTCTTTTTACTGTTATTTTTTTCCTTTGTAATTGTAATAACATAAAGTTACTGTAGCAATTAGAAAGACTGATTTAAAATAAATGCAATTTGTTGTGTAGATCTGCCGCCTTCATTGATTTCTTCACTGAAGTGGTGCTTGACATACAACGCTCGTTCGAGACCCACAGTTCGAGAGCTGCTATCCGTGCGACACCTGCAGGCCCTCCGAAACCCACTACCTACCCCACTGCTCAACAAGCTCAGCACACTTGTCAGCCCCGAAGAGATGCGATTGCTGCAGCAAGCTAGGATATAGTAAATCTACATCCACTTCAGCAGTGGATAGTTGAAGTTGATAAGCCTTGTATAAAATTGGTGGTTAAAAGTGCCACTTGTGAGCAAACATGTATAAAGCCTTGGAGTGCCCATAGATATATCCAGAACCAGTTAATCCAGCCCAAATACTAGCATCGGTTTCATTGACCGTGTCATCCATTACATTCTTTAAATGCCCAGAAAGACGAATAAATTGACACATTCACTACCGACCTCATAAGAGGGTCCAAAAAATCCACTTTTGTGGACATATCGTATATGCTCCATGAAAGCCCAGGAAAAATGGATTTAATGATTATTTGACATCTGAGGTGAACTAAAACTTGTATATAAGATGGTATTTATGTATGTAAATATTCTTCTTTATGTGTGTAATTTACTAGTAAATCGATAGAATTTCAGTGAAAGAAATCAGTAATCATAATAAGACTTTACAGGACCTGCATATTTTGTAAAAACGAATCAAATTAGTTTAATAATTCTGATCAGCAGTGGGATCTAAAAAAACATCACCTTTTTTTAACCAGAAAAAAATCCAAGTAATTATTTTTACGATAAAATGAACCTGTTTTTTCCACGGAAAACTTAGAAATTTTCATAAAAAAAAACTTGTTTTAAAATAAATATATTTATTATAACTTTAGAATACATAGAACTTAAGGTAAGGGAATAAATAATACATTAATTAAATGCGCTGAGTTTGAAGCTTGTGAATATTATGAATTTATTGTATAATATTAATTTCTAGCGAATACATTTGAAATACATAAGAGACAGTAAAAAATGCAGTTTTATTAGAAATCCATTTTGGGAGTTTCGTATCTCTCTGCTATTCAGAGGGAATGAATTCACCCACACTGTATTCGTATTATACCGTACGGTAAAATACTCGTCACTACAACTTGTGGGTAGTTCAAGATTTGCTCTATGAAATATGACGTCATTAGATTTATTTTGACAGAATCGAAATTTATTTGTTATTCTTTCATATATAAAACACGTCAATTGAAAATAGTATTGTAGTTTTATTTATTTTATTACAACTTTCAACTTTTAATAAAGTTTTTGTTCGACTTAAAAATGTTTAAATATGTCACTTTCAATTATTAAAGAGATTTTTTTAAATATTTCAATAATCTAATGAAGACTTACATAATCACATGAAATAGATGATAAATAACACGAAAACGAACTCTTATTACGTAATCAGATGCAAATATAACTCGGTATTTGATGACGTCACATCTCAATAGAAAATATTCAGACTACCTTCAATAAATAACACGAATGAGTTACCTTAAAATTGAAGGGTTCTCACACGTTCTTCCACACTAAACTAGCAACAGCTAAAGGGTTTCTAATAAAATTAAATGCATAATTAACGATCAGTCGAAAGAATGGAATATAGATAGTTGCACAAGCTAGTGTTTAACCGCGCAGTAATATAGGATTATATTAAATCAAAAACATGTGTATTTTGGTTGTTTTTAATGGTGAAGTACTGCGCGGTCTAGTGCTGGTTTAGTTCTGGAAGAGCGTGCGCGTGAAGTCGATGTAGTCCAGCGCGTTGGGGATGGCACGCTCCGACTTGGGTTCCACATAAGGCTTCATGCGTGCCACGCAGTAATCCGCCATCTCCTTGGTCAGGTTCTGTAAACAAAAAAAATCTAAAAAAACACCCTTTTATAGTAAACCGGTCTAAAAGCTAGAAAATAACTTTTAATAATAAGTTACAAACAAAATCATTTATTTCAGAGTGAAAGTCGTGAGTTGCTTGACATATTAAAGGTTATTATCATTCTATTGGCAACTGTCAGCTATGCGAATGTTGTGAAATGCACCCCACGCTTTTCTCTCCGAATTAAATGATTCTGTTTATAACTTATTATTCTAAACTTTTTTTTTTATTTTTTAGTGCGATTTAGTATTTTTCCACAGATGTAGTTAATTAAAGTCCCGCTCTTGTTTATATAATTAAACCACCTTCGATAAAGTCGGCTATCAGAGACGGCAGATCGCGAACTAGCTCTGTCCCTTTCACTCCCTCAGAGAGGATCTATCAAAAGAATATATTAATCCTGGCCCTAACAAGGATAATGGGAAATTGTTAACGAGTTATTACATTGTCATTGGCACTTAATACGTATGCAAAGTTTTTAATTAATTAGACTTCTGGAGATAAATAAAAATTACGCTCAGATATTCTGTTACATACATACAGCTGAAGCTTATAAAAGCGTTTTAACTACTTCCCCTTCCAATAGTACTAAAGACATCTTTGATGAAAGGAAGGAAAAAAGATCATTACTGATTTTAATAAAATCATATTGTTAGAACGTTTATTAGTATTATTTACGCTCCACCACGTTAGTACAGCTAAATGAAACGATATTTTAATAATAATAAATACGTTTTACAAAAAAAAACATTACTTTAATACAAAATCAACGATTTCAAATTACGATATTTTTATAAAAAATACATTTTACAAANAAAAAAAAAAAAACCAAATTAATACAAAATGAAAATCATTTAAAATTACGATTTTTTTAATCATACTCAATGTTTCGATTCGAGCTGAAGCTTATAAAAAATTTTAATAAAGATTAATTATATGAATCCGAATCTAACTCAGGCAGAGAGAAGATTTTGAAGTGAAACTTCTTTAGACGCACGAGGGTAAATTCATTACGGATGAATCGCGTGATTAGCGCCACGAAGATGTGCAGCGTTTTTTATGCTAATTCGTTGGAAGGTCAGGTTGTTTTAATATGTACAAATAATACGTGGGGCATTTTAATTTGCCACTCTCCATAATGATAGTAATTGCATTTGAAAACGATATTAATAAATATTTCCTCATACAAAGGATTTATTGTACATAACGCAATCAAATAAAGCAACTATCGAACAAATAAGGAACGATATGAGAACAGGTCAAGTAAGTATAATTACTTTTTAATTAATATAATATAATAATTCAATTTTGACAGATTTAAAAGAAAGCATGTATGGGTTAATGAATGAATGAATTACTCATCAAATGTTTACTCTATGCTGATGATCAAGTAATACTTGCGTCATCCGCTAATGAGCTACAGGAGATGCTAAATATTATGAATGAAGCTTTGAAAGGGAAAGGAATGATAGTGAATGTAAACAAAACGAAAGTTATGCTTTTTGAACGAGATGAATCTATGATGAATGGCAATATTTTGATAGATGGTGAACAAGTGGAAGAGGTGAAAGAATTTGTATACTTGGGATCTAAATTTACAAAAGATGGAACATGTGAAAGTGATATTGAAAGGAGAGTGAATGCAGGGAATATGGTAAATGGTGCTCTGTACGCCTTTATGAATAGCCAGATGGTGTCTCAAAGGGCTAGACTGGC